>JAVXUP010002097.1:0-160483 GCA_033070095.1 Escallonia herrerae | reverse complement strand
TCAACACCTTGACCGGCACTTAATAGGTGCCCTTGTTGAAAGGTGGAGAAGTGAAACGAATACGTTTCACTTCCCTCTCGGAGAGATGACAATTACCCTAGAAGATGTAGGGTTCATCTTAGGGTTACCGGTGACGGGACGGCCGGTAATTGCTCCTCCGTCGGAAGCAACGAATAAGAGAACCGCTAGGGACTTCTTTACTTCGATACCCCAGGATCAATTTAGCACTGGTGGTATCAAGTTGAAGTGGTTAGGTAGATACCTACAAGGTTCTCCCAAAACTACACGGACGAGATGCTTGTGCTATACACACAAGCTTTCCTCTTGTGGGTGATGGGGAATTCTGTTCCCAACAACGTCGAAGAATACGGTCAGCGTCAAATATTTACCGTTGTTGGGTAACCTGTTGGAGGTTGGGGATTATGCCTGGGGTGCAGCAACTCTTGCGTACCTGTACCGAGCATTGCACAAGGCAACGAGGCCCGACTCCAAAGCTATATGTGCGTGTCTCTCGCTATTGCAGGTATATCATACAAATCTTCATTACATGCTTGTTTTTTTTTGTTGAATCGACATTTAATTTTGACGATACTTTATTTAATTTGTCTTTGCTCTCAGGTGTGGTCTTATGAACACCTTGCTACCGGCGCACCCAGGCGTAGGGACGGAACGGATAATGTGTGGCCTCGGTTGTGCGCCTGGGAGTACAGCCGGAAGGACAGCCACTACCCGAGGAGAGACGATCCCCATCATAACATTACGTACTATCGGGGGAGCTCGACTCGCTATCTCTGGGCCAGATGCGATGGGCACCGTACAAACGTTTGGCGCGACGGGTGGGGGAGTCGTTCGTCTTCACGCTCTCCGGGTTGCAACGCACACCCCTGATCCACTTCGAGGTCGCAGAGTGGCAGCTACCAGATCGTGCTATGCGCCATTTTGAGTGCCTGCAGGGGTTGCCAGCCGATGCGATGGATATGAGGGGTAACAGGAACCCACCGGGTGTCGGACGGTTTGGCAAGGCGAATGCGCACGACTTGTGCACACGAGAACTTGAGGTTTGGGATTCCTGGCAGGACACGTTGGCGGCCATTGTGTCGGAGCCTGACCCCGTGATCAGCATCGAACAGTACAATGAGTGGTACTACCGCATCACCCAGAGGAGAGTAGCTCCAGTAAGGTTTGAACGCGGGAGAGAAGTACCACCCTAGGGGTCAGATCGATGAGCATATGGCATACAATCTGGTAAGCCTTCCCAACCAGTGCTTTTAATTGACCTTGATGATTCTAAGTGTGTATGAAGTTACTTATTTATTATCTCTTTGGATGTAGGTTAATGCCTCGTTCGCCTTCTTCCAGAAGTTGAGCGAGCGCAAGGATCTGGTGGATGCAATGGGCGAGGAGCTTCGCCAACAGGCCGAATCGTTGGCTTATGGCTGCAGCCATTTTTTGCCAAGCATCTGGGCAGCCTTCGGGCGTCAACCGAGAATGAGGGAACCGGGTGGCAGCCCCTTATGTGAGCTCGGGATACGGTGATCCTCGGGACAGACTTCGGGAGTGAGCCAGGGATATGATGGTCCCTCTGTACCGGGAATGGGTGGTGATTGGGGACCACCAAGCACCATGGGCCAGGCTCAAGCACCGTGGGAAGAGTATAGTGCGCCCTCCTTCTCTTTGCTTCTGGACTCAGAACCCCAACCCCTCTCTCAGAGTCAAGTCACGCAGGACTGGGGTTCTGGAAACATCAGTCTGTCCGAGACACTGCCCATTGTCCCGTGGGTGGGACCATCTGTTATGGAAGGAGGGCAATATCCCCCGGTCAACCCCCCGAAGGAGTGCAATATCCCCAGGTCGACCCCCGAGGGGAGTATCGCAAAGGGCATCCACTAAAGCCCCTAAAGCAGCATAAATGCCAAATTATCAGCGAGCGGTATTTTAGTGGGTTCTCCCGAGACAAAGCATTATATAGTGTGAATCACCCTGAGGGGATGGATTACTGTTGCTCGTGGGGAGAAATGTCCTCCCTGGCTCCAGGGAGTTGGTTAGACAGCGGCGTCATCTCTACCTACGTGGAGATTCTAAAGGAAAGGGGCCGGGGGCGGCTGAATGAGTATCCAGCTGTATTTTTGTTGGATGCCTTTTTTCATAGCCTCCTAGTGGCTGAATGGCATGAGTGGGTCGAACGAAGGGGGAATAAAAAGTTGAGTCAGTGGAGACCGTCCGATAACCTACGAGCGTATCTGAATAGGGATAGACCAGTGAGCTCAATGGTTGCCCACGTGTTTCTAATCTCATTTCTAGGGGAAAGCCACTGGTACTTGGTTTGCTATGAACCAACGAAAAAAGTCGTATCGATGATCGACAGTCTCCACAACGATACCCCCCACATGCCTGTGCTGCGGATGTATAAAGCCCAGCTGGTCTATGGTAATCTTGAATTTGATTGTTTAATGCTTATTGTAACTTGCCAATTGTAAATGTTAACTCGTGTCTTACGTCATTTTCTGTTTCTTGCAGAATATATTTTGTGCCATGGTCAATGCTATCCATGGTGTACCTGTACCGGTGCGGCCAAAGCTTCATTTCCGATTGAAGAAGACGAGGCTCAAGCAACATAATACTTCAGACTGCGGCATCTTCCTATGCATGTACATGGATTACATCTTTCGGTCTGAGAGCCTCAAGGCGGCCGCCTGGAGTTTAGGATGCGTAGAACGCTTTAGATATAAGATAGCTTGGCAAAATTTGAAAGGCCGGCCTAGAGAGATTAGGTTTATTGAAAATCCGTCTAAGGACGAACATCCGGCTGAACACGAGGACACCTAGTTGACATTGTACCATTACAATAATTTTTTTTAATAAATCGTGATTATTTATTTAGAAAGCTGTCATTGGTGTGATTTTTTTGGGGTTGAGATCAGTTGATTTGTGTTGAATGATTGAGTGATTTAACTGATTTGTGTCCATATCAGTGGACATTTGATTTGATTAGAGTTGGTTTTTTTGCTCTCATTGAGAATGATTGTGAATGGTGGGAAACAAAATTCATTGAGAATTCTTTAGCTGACGGAGTATCCGTCCGCTACACAGTGTAGCGGACGTCCAAATACTGAAACATTTTTCTAAGTGTTGAAGTTGGTTGTTTCTGCTTCTCCGTCCGCTACACTGTGTAGCGGACGTCCAAATACTGAAACATTTTATGAGTTGGTCGTTTCAGCTTCTCGTCCGCTACACAGTGTAGTGGACGTCCAAATACTAAATTTTTTTCTAAGTGTTGAAGTTGGTTGTTTCTGCTTCTCCGTCCGCTACACTGTGTAGCGGACGTCCAAATACTGAAACATTTTTTGAGTTGGTTGTTTCTGCTTCTTCGTCCGCTACACAGTATAGCGGACGTCCAATACTGAAATTTTTTCTAAGTGTTGAAGTTTGTTGTTTCTGCTTCTCCGTCCGCTACACAGTGTAGCGGACGTCCAAATACTGAAAACTTTTCTAAGTGTTGAAGTTGGTTGCTTCTGCTTCTCCGTCCGCTACACTATGTAGCGGACGTCCAAATACTGAAACATTTTCTGAGTTGTCGTTTCTGCTTCTCCGTCCGCTGCACAGTTTAGCGGACGTCCAAATACTGAAAAATTTTCTAAGTGTTGAAGTTGATTGTTTCTGCTTCTCTGTCCGCTACACTGTGTAGCGGACATCCAAATACTGAAACATTTTCTAAGTTGGTTGTTTCTGTTTCTCCGTCAGCTACACTGTGTAGCGGACGTCCAAATACTGAACATTTTTCTAAGTGTTGAAGTTGATTGTTTCTGCTTCTCTGTCCCCTACTCAGTGTAGCAGACGTCCAAATACATTGTGTTGAAGATCTCCTATTTTTAATAAATTGGCAACCGAAGACTTGTTTTAGCCACGGAATCAACAATCTCAATATCGATTAACAATAAAAAATGTATGATTAATAATCAACAATCTCAACATCGACGGAATCTCAAACGGCACAATTAAGAACCTAAAAGTCAGAAAAATAATGAACATTCGACGGAATCTCGAAGCTTGAAGGGAGCTGAAAATGGAAGCGAGTCTGAAGGAGAAGAAAATTGTGCTGAAGGAGAAGAAAAAATACTGTCCGCGATACGGTGCAGCAGACGTGTGCCGTATCTACGGTACAGACAATCTGAAATTGTGTTAGTCGTGTCAGTCAAAAGTTGTCGGAAAATCGTCCGTAACACAGTGTAGCAGATGACTTTTTGACTGACGGTGTCAGGCAAAAAAAGTTATCCACCATATAGTGTAGTGGACGAGGACAAGGGGCAATATGATAAAAAAAAAGTCCGTCCGCTACACTATGTAGCGGATGACTGATAGCTTTCAAAAAAAAAGATCTGGGCCGTCCATCCCTTCGGGATGGACGGCCAGATCGCGCTAGCAAAATCTCCTATTTTGCTAGCGCTATTAACGGATCAGCTCCCATATATATATATATATATATATATATATATATATATATATATATATATATATGTATGTGTGTGTGTGTGTGTGTTTGTACATGTATATATATACGTATACACACACGCACACCCACATACGGACATATAAGGAGCTGATCCATTTCAGCCACTGGCAAATTGCTAGCTTTGATATGGACGTCTGTGCCCAATTTGTAGACGATCAGGATCTTTTTCAACTTTTATTGGCCTCCGGTGTTTGTTCACTTTTTACCCATACTTTACGGGAAGAAAAAGAACAAATTGTCATCGTCCGCATATTATGGGAAGGACGATGATTTATTTGCCTTAGTTGTCTTTTTGCCTCTTCCTCTTCCACCATCAGACAAACCACCGCACACACACATCTACAGACACATAGTACACACTTTTTCTTTCTTCCTCTTTTTCTCCCCCGCACCCCACCATAGCTGGGCACTACTGCCAGCCCACCTCACATACAGACACCCAACCATCCACTATGACACGCATCACCAGGCACACGTGCATACACACACAACACACACACACACACACACACACACACACGCGCCGCACATGCACAAATAGTTACACACAACCACATACACATCATACACAAGCTATCTATGTGTTTCCGTGTGTGCTCTGTGTGGGGGGTGGGGTAGGGGGTATCCCCTATAATTTGACCAATTTGCCCTCAATAGTTTGGGTTATACTATGCAAACCTTAGTTTTTTTCAATAAGTTGAAAGGAACTTAAAAATTTGCAACATTTACCATATGTGAATGTAGAAAAGGCTATTTTGGTGGGTTTGAGAATAACCCTTTAAACGTGCCAAATGTTAAGGTAAAACCAGTCAATTAACCCTAACTTTTTACTTGCATTTCACTTGTTGAGTATTCATGAAAAATTTCACTATAGATTTCAGCATAAAACATGGATACATTTGGAGGAAATAAGTTTTGTGAAGATTATCATCCACCTTATAAGGGTTTATTGAAGATTAGTACAGAGCACATTCATATGGGTTGGGTTGCCATCGAGTGTCGCTCACTCAATATATGGGCATAAGTCCCATCCCCCAAGGCCTTATTGACAACTTTTGGTTAGTCCTTTTCTAAACAGGTTTTCCAGAATCTTCTGATCTCACATACTCCATGGCTATAACCCCGCTGCTAATTAGCTTTCTCACAATGTTAGGCCTCAGTGAATATGTCTCTTTTTGCCGTTATGTACTTTATTCTCTGCTCTGGCTATTGCTCAGTTGACAGTTACAATTCAAAGAAACTGATAGAACCTGCTTTATCCACAATGATATGTCTGCAAAGAGGTTTTTGAGTCACTCTAGCTCTTTACCTACCAATTCTAAAGTGACAGACTCATATTCCATTTTACATCTAACATTGCATTTGTTTTTTAGATTTTCATGAAATGGCACCTCTACCCAATGTAAAAATATAACTAGTAGTGGAGTTTGTCTCTTCATTATTAAAGATCCTATTGGCAGCACAATATCCATCTAAGATAGTGGGGCTTCTTGAAAACTTTAGCTCGTGATTTGTAGTATCTTTTAGAAACCTCATCAAGTGGGAAAGGGTATCCCAGTGATTCTATGTGCTTTTTTGCCTAAGCATTAAAGACTAAATTTTTAATGACTAAATTTATTTCAAGAACTTACCATGTCACTTATAAATAGATGATTGTTTCAAATGTTAGAGTTGATTGATAACTGATTGTTCTACTTTTGGTGCGGCATTAATTGGATTTACATGTTGGGATGTTTGTAGACAACTCGTGGCCAACTTTTATTTATTTATTCAGTTGTTATGTTAACCAGTGATTTAAAGCTTATTACATTTCTATGGTATGAACTTTGTATAATGCCATTGATGGCAAATTTGTTTTTCCACCAAATATTATTTTTAGGATCAAACATTCATAGATTTTGTTAGAATAATCATGATGTAGTATAAGGATATACAAGTAAGGGTATCTTTTCTTTTTCTTTTTTTTTCCTGCCGAACTCACAAATAAAGAAAATGAGGTGATGCTTGCTTTTATATCTTAAACTCACAAACAAGATGCAGAAAAATTATCTTCCCTTCTCTTCCTTTCTCTTATCTTATCTTATCTTCTCTTCCTTTTCTTTTCTCTTGTCTTGAAACTCATACATGTATTATTTTTTCATTGTAAAACATGATTTGTAAAAAATATTTATTAAAAGTAAAAGTGTCGCCAAAGGTGAGCAACATTATCTTGGATATGTTAATTTCCAGATTATATGTTTTTATATTGGGAAATTGCATATAATGGGAAAACTATTTCTAAATATTCTAAAATTCTATCTCACCAATATACTATCTTACTAAGAATTAGTTTTGACTTTTATATTCTTGTAGAATAATCTCTTATATGAAAATTAAAGCATATAGATCCAAAAAAATGTAACTAACATATGAAAATTTAGAAAATAAAATGATGTAAAATTTGAATTAAATTTATTTTATAGATTGGTGGATATAAATATTTGCCTATTACACACACACAAAATCAATGCAATTTGTATTATATAGAGCTTTTACAATCTTTATAGTTAGAAGAAATTAGGCTATACTTCCGGTAGGGACCTCACGACCAACAAAGTAGCTATATAATTATAATTGATTATGCTTGCAATGATAGCAAAGCTAATGAGTAAACTTCATAGTTAAATCTAATTCGAAGTTATATAAAAAAAATATATTAGTGTCTTTAATGGATTCGAAATATCATTTTGGATGGGCCCTTATTTTTAAATTGGCTTAATTTTGTAAGAATTGTGAGGGTAATATATTTATGTCTTATATAATCTGAATACTAATACCAAAATTTTTAAAACTCTAGAACCTAATTTTGACTATTGTATACGTAAAATCGTTTTTTTTAATAATGGATGAGATTTAGATATAAAAAGTGATGTTATAAACAATTTAACGTTACTACTACGTACATTATACACGTGTGTGTGTGTAAATATAACATACAGACGTATAAAGAGCTCATCCATTTCTACCGCGGGCAAGTTGTCAGGTATCGCCTTCCATATGCGATCCGTAGATGCTTTAGATAATCTTTTTTTTTTCACGTGGTTTTATACTGTCCGGCCTATAATGGGCTGGATGGCGCTTTTTAACTTTTTACCCATACTTTACGAGAAGAAAAAGAAGAAATTGTTGTCGGCCACCCTATTATGGGACAAACAATGATTTCTTTGCCTTAGTTATTTTTTTTTTGGTTTAATTACACTCATGTCCATGAGGTTTATGTGAAATTACAGTCAATGATATTAAGTTTTAAAAAGTAACAGACCCGTAACCACAAACGTTAAAAAGGTAACGCTTTTGTCCATCCATCAGGAATCCGTTGAAAAAAAATATACTTTTTTGCTGATGTCATAGATATGCATTTTTAAAATGACAATACTACTCTTGTAATGTAAATACATTGTATAAGATTTAGGGTCCAAAGATTTAAAACCCTAATTTAGAAAATTAATTAGGATTTGAAACCCCAATTTCCAAATTTGGGTTTCAAACCCTAACTCTATATCCCTATCCCTCTCCCTCTCTCGTCAACTCTAACAATTTCTCCCTCCTTCCAATCTGAAACCACCACCACCATGGTTGCACCAATCAAAACGTAACTCTTCCACTGCCGACTCCCTATTCCCCCAACGTCGCAGTCCCTTCACTCCCCTCATCCTACGCCACCATTTCCCTCACCCCGCCCCTGAAATCTACTCAGCCGTGATGTAGTCGGTGCCACCACCATCCCGACGGATCCCGATATAAAATCTACTAAAAACTCAACTCTTCCACTAATCGGCCCCCCACTCCCCTAACATCAGGGCCCCTTCACTTCCCCTAACCCCCCCCCCCCGCCACCCTTTCCCTCACCTACAACCCTTGAAATTTACTCAGCCACGACATAATCGGCACCACCACCACCCCCGACAAATCGCAATTTGACCTCTCTCCCATTCGTACACCATCAACGACCAATCAACCACCATAACTGTATCTTCCGCCACCCCCATCCTCCAACCACCACCATCCCCACGGCCTTCCACCACCATCAAAGTTTTTAGATTTTCTTTGTAATTATTTAACTCAAATCGTGTTTTCGTTGTGTGGGCTCGTACACATTGTCGCCAATTTCAGTGTATTCACCGGCGGTGGTGTTGTGTATGGCTTGACCAGCGATGGTGGTTTGCGTGGGTACATGTGGGTGTGGTTTTGACATTGGGGTTGGAGGTGATGTCAGTAGTTAGTCGACGGTGGTGGGTGGATTTGACACTATGTTGAGTCGTTTAATTTGGTGGTTGTGGGTCAATTGAAGGTGGCGGTGGGCTGATCGGAGGCAATGATAGGCTAATTGGTGGTAAGCTAGCTCAACCCTTTAGTATTTGCTCTGGTGTAGGGGGTAGGATAGAGGTGCAGGGGTGGGTCACGGCAGTGGTGCATGGTAGTTGGCAGTGGTTTGTAAGGGTATGGTGGGGGTGAGCAGTTTCAAGGGTATATGGCTGTGGTTTAGGAAGAATGAGAGGAGAAAAAAAACATAAGAGGAGAGAAATTTACTGTGACGACCCGAGTCGTCAATCACCCAATTCAATATTTTCCAACAAATCACAACGCAATCCCAATCAGATTACAAGAACCAAGCGGCTGATATTATATCTTCAAAACAACTACAAATAATCCCGAGTCAGATTACAAGACCTACAAATAAGTTGCAAGATTTTTAAACTCCAAAATTTCAACTCTCGCTCACATCCCTACTTGAACATGCTCATCAAAATAATCATCTGCACTAGAAAGGTAAATGGTGGGGCGTGAGCCGGGTAGCCCAGTAAGTGAAATAATCATAGCACCATAGGATCATAATCAAACACGGCAAATAATTTTAGGATTAGCCAAAATATTTGATGCCCAAACCGTCAAAGCAATCGTGGGTTAATACCCCGAACAATTAGTAAACCAATTCACCACGCATATCAAACATAACACTTTATCATCTTGCCTTCGGTATCCTCAAGGGATCCGCCAAAGCTTAGCTGTATCATAACATACCATGCATATAGACAAATCACTGAAGCACTGTCATTGATCAAAAGTACTTAAGCCACGTCCTGCAAACATATTTCAAAAACAAGATATTTACCAATATTCAAAACAAAACATTTGAGCAAGATTTCAGAACAATAGTTTTTAGGAGTACAACGAACATTGAGAAACAAATAACCACGTGGCATAAAAGAATAGTAATATGGAATTCCCCTTACCTAAATCACGAAGAATCCACTTATACCCTATGATTCATTTTTCATAACCGTGGCTAATCATATTCTCTCATTCTTTAGTTTTCAATCTACTGATGGAAGTCAAAGAGAGTAATTTGAAAAGATCAAAGGCCTATTTATAGAAATTTCTGGGAAGCACGAGGTGGATACAAACATGAAGTGACGAGACAAGGCTATGCCACCTAGCAAGCACGACAATGCTAACCAAAGCACGACAAGGCTTAAAGCATGAGATGGCAAGACAAGGTTGTGCCACCTAGCAAGCACGACGCTGCTAACCAAAGCACGACAAGGCTCGAAACACGAGGTGACAAGACAAGGTTGTGCCACCTAACAAGCACGACAAGGCTAAGCAAAGCACGACAAGGCTTGAAGCACGACGTGTCGCAATAGTTTGTTGACACGTCACAAGCACAACGCTGATAGGTATCAGGAGGTGTCGATCAAAGAAGTAATCAATATTGACTCCTCAATAAGCACGAGGTGTCACGATTGTGTGAAGACACCCAACAAGCACGACAATGCAAGTTCAAACTGTCGCTAAAAATCATCATTATCATCACTTTTCTCTCAACCAACGAGTAATATTTTGAGCACCTCTAAAATTTTGGGGTGTTACATTTACCTTCCAAAAGTAAAGGGTGACATTTCAAGAAATTATATTCTAAGTTCACAATAAGGTCATTTTGCTAAAATTGTTATGTATTCTTATATTCGGTTAGGACAAAGGACATAAGTGCCAAACTTATGGACACGCGCATAATTTTACTTAAATCTCAGGGACATGAGTGTAATTATCCATTTTTTTACTCTCTTCTTCTTCTTCTTCCTTTTCCTCTTATCATCACACAAATCACCACGCACAAACATGCACAAACACACATTAGACACCTCTTCTTTCTTTACTCTCTTTTTTCTTCCTTACTATCGTCTTCCTCTTTTTCTTCCCCGTACCCCACCATAGTTGGGCACCATCGCTAGCCCACCTCATAACACATGCAACCATACACTATGACACGCACCACTGTGCATACACATGTATACACACGCGGTATTCACACACAGAGTTAAACATAATTAGAAATACATACGCATCATACACATGCTATCTATGTGTGGGCATGGGTGTACCCCCATCGATTTGACCAATCTATCCTCAGTAGTTTGGGGTATACTATCCAAACCTTAGTTTTTTCTAATAAGTTGAACAAAAGGTAAACTTCTGCAATGTTTGCCAGGTGTGAACTTAAAAAAAGGCTATTTTGGTAGGTTCGAGTATAGCCCTTCAAACGTGCCACATAACTTCTACTTGCAATTCACTTGTTGAGTATTTATGAGAATTCATTCACTGTAAATTTCAACATAAAATATTGATGTATTTGGAGAAAATAAGTTTTGTGAATATTCTCATCCATCTTACAGAGGTCTAGATTTTCAAACATATTCATATGGGTTTGGTTGCCATCGACACTCAATCAATATATAGGCATAAGTCTCATCCCCCTAAGGTCTCTTAGAATAGTTTTGGTTAGTCCTTTGTAAGCGGGTCTGCCAGAATCTTCTTTCACCTCACATACTCTTCTTCTATGACCCACTGCTAATTAGCTATCTCACAATGTTAGGCCTCAGTGGAATATGTCTCCTTTTGTCGTTATATACTTTATTTTCTGCTCAGGATATCACTGATTGATAGTCAAAATTCAAAAAAATGATGGAACTGGCTTTACCCGCAATGATACGTCTGCGAAGAGGTTTCTAAGCCACCCTAGCTCTTTTTACTTGCCAATTCTACAGTAATGAAGTCATATTTCATTATAGATCTAGCATGGCATGTTTTTTAGTAGATTTCCATGAAATGACATCTCTACCAAATGTAAAAACATAAACACTAGTGGAGTTTGTCTGTTTATTATCAAAGATCTAATTGGTAGCAAACTATCCATCTAAGATAGCGGCCTCCCTGAAAAATGTAACTCAGGATTTATAGTTCTCTTAGATACCTCATTAAGTGGGAAAGGGCATTGCAATGATCCCGAGAAGGATTGTTCTTATATCTGCTAAGTCTACTAACAATATATGCAATGTTAGGACGGTACAATTCAATAGAGGCATTTCACTACCAATAACTATGGCATACTCATATTGAGCTATACCAGAACCTATATCTTTCTTTAAATGCACACTAGAATCATATGGCATTCTTAAAGTCTCTATATCAAAGCAACTACATTTCTCAACATAATTTGATTTAGACAGAATTAAACATTCGAGCAACAAGTTATTTTTATTTCCAATAACTACATCAATTTCTTCGAGATCTTTCATACCAAATATAGATGACGTGAAACTTTTAGTAGTTTTAACAATGAGTAAAATGCACAGATGGTCACTGAAGTATGACCCCCTTTTTCACTAAAGTCACTCAACTTTTTTTGTGCCATTTTGGCTACTGGACTATCAAATCTGTCCAATTTGACCATTCCGTCAGCCGCGGTTAAATTTTTTTCGTTAAGTGGTCACGTGATGTACACATGGGGCACCACAATAGGGGCAAAATTGTCACTTGAGTTCAATCTCTCTCTCTCTCTCTCTTGTCTTCTTCTTCTTCTTTCTTTCTTCATTTTCATCACAACAAATCTGGGCTTCTTGGTCGCCACAGGCATGGTGGCAATCGTCGACGCGGGCTTAGGGGATGGGTCATCGTCATGTGCTTGGCAGAGCTCTAAGATCTAGTTGTCATCATCGTCATTGTTGTTGTGGTGGGCTTGGCAGAGCTCCAAGGTTGTTGTATAACAAAGAAACCAGCAGGAGCAAAAACACAGTGCTATCAAGACTCTTCAACAAATCTAAGCCCAGCCCATCTCTTGGATTAAACCCTCTTTCCAAAAGATTAGGAAAAATCAACAGCACATCTAGAACAATAGCCTGCATGGTGTTGAACCTTACATACCTACTAAAATTAGGGTTCCTGACAACAACAAAGTAAAGGGTCAAGAAAACCAAGAACCCATTAAATGGGAAGCTTTTGAACACCCTAATAGCTGGGATTAAGGTTGAATGTGGGTTTGGATTGGTGTGAACTGAGTGATAACATATTTGTTGTATTGTATCCCGTCAAAGAAAAGGTAGAAGTAAGTGATGGCTGAGATTAAACGGTCTGGAGAGTCTACTGAATCACTGCCATTGGATTTGGTAGTGATGAGGCTGCTGAGTTTGACTTGGGCTCGGGGCTTTCTGGTGGAGTAGAATAGGGAGGAAAGATACGGTGGGTGTTTAAGATAAAGATATTGTTTATATGACAGAGGTGTTACAGTTGATAAAAGGCTGGCCATGGCCATTTCAACTGTAACAGAGGCGAGAGGTAGAGAGGGAGGGAGAGAGATTTTGCAGAATCAAGAGAGCCCTAGCTAGGACTAAGGAGGAATATCCTTAGTGGATCATATGATGTTTTCAACCAATGAAACATGTTGTTTTTGTTCTTGCTGGTTTCTTTGATTTATGAGAAGATTTTGCCCTTTAGTTAAGGGCCATGTGAGGCACATGACCACTTAACGGGACTCTTCCTAACACCGGCTGACGGAATGGTCAAATTGGACAGCTTTGAGAGTCCAGTGGCAAAATTGGTACAAAAAAAATTGAGTGACTTTGGGGAAAAAGGGGTCATAATTCTGTGATCATTTGTGCATTTTACTCTAAGAATTAACTCAACTGTACCAAATATAAGTATGTCATCCATATATAAGCATATAGTCTCCCCAGTATTACCATGGAATCTACTGTAACAGAAGTATCAAATTTATTAACGGAAAAAACAATTTAAAGCTAGAGTTTTATTGAACTTCTCGTGCTACTATTTAGGAGCTCGTTTGGGACCATACAAGGATTTCACAAGCAGTACATGTGGGTGAAGTATAATTGTATTTTTCTCTAGTTGCAATTACTGTTGCGTCTTATTTGTTTATGTTTTTTTTTCAGCATTTCTTTAGCCATAGACCCCCTTGCCTCTATATAAATAGCCGTCAGACACCCCTAAGCATATAGAAAAATCCACCAGATGTTGTTTTCATGCTGTGAGGTTTTCCCCATCAAGAGAGAGAGATAAAGAGAGTATATTGTGATCCTTTTTGCTTACACATATTTATACACTTGTTCTTGCAATTCTTTTTCATCGTGGATATATCCAACGTAGTAGCTAGGCAGTCCAAATAAAATGTATAGCTTTTTTACCTTTCCATTCATTCAAACGTAAATACCAATTTTCTAGTACTTAGTTCAATAAAATATCATTGCATGATTGTTGTCATAAAAACCACATACAAAAGTTTAAGTCACCTTCCTTAGTGTCAGAAGTACAAGGTTTTGCAATCGGGTATGTAGGCCACTAATTATTTGGGAATAATAGGTGTGTTCTTACTTTTTCAATTACATTCAACCAAAAAAAAAGTAGAGACCTATCTAGGATAGGGTGAGGTGCCTAACACTTTGTCATCATCAAAGGTAGTCCCTTGATAACGAATCTAGGGTTCCACAGATTAAATGACTTAATTAGTGATTTAGAGTAAATTTTAGGGTTTTTTTATTGTCCTTTTTAATATTCTAATTAACTCTAGAAATTAGATGGCAACTCGAAAGACCAGAATTTCAAAAGCGCGTCATTACAACAACTATGGTTGCAATTAAAAAAGGTGGCATTATTCACATATCTTCTTTTTTTTTTAAATGTTGATATACAACTTTTAATTTTTAGCATTACGGGATTTAAGGTGATAATAACCAGACATAGATCCTCATAAGTTACTATAGTAATTAAGTAAAAATCTAAAAGGGTTATAGTTGCATTTCAAATTTAGTTGGACTTATTAACATACACCTTATTACTTTTAATAAGTTTTCCACTTTTACCGAACAATCAATAAAATCTAATGAATGCGGATGCATGCACGCACACACACGTATATAGTTATATTAATATGATTCTTGTAATATGCATATTGTGAGGACATTCAGTCATTAAAAGTGTTGTCCATGTTTTCGAGTGTTTTCGAAGTGCTAATGGTCAAAAGTAAAGCATGATATGTAAGTAGGTTGATAACGTATAGTTTAGAAAGTTTGAATTTGCTTTCTATGTGTTGTTGGACTACTATTTGTCCCCAAGCTACCGGTCCTTTGACTATTTTAAAAATTAAAATGCTTTTCGATACTCAAAAATGTTTGAGAAATTTTTCACTCAGAACAAAGCTCGATGTTGTCTTGAATTATTAGCAATGCAATACTAGGCATGCTCTATGTATACATCAATCAAATGAGAAATTTCACACTAAAGTAAGTAATTGATAATTTGTAAAGCATGTATTTTAATCTCATAGTCTTAGAACAATTATAGCACATGGATATTGATATAAGTATTGCAACTTTACCAAAGTTGAACATCAACGCCATTTGATAAGACATTGTAAAGGGTAGTTTTGAGAAAATCGAGGTTATGAATGAGAAACTTTGTTTTACCTTTATCACAAGTAATAATCATATTTTAAGATTTGTAATCATTGTCCAAATATTTAAATATGTTCACGTAAGAATTTAAATCAAAGAGACGATAGCCATCTAAAATGAGTAAAGAAATATTGAAATAAATTTATTTTAGCGACAAATTATGGTTTTTTCAATTTCAATGAAGATTCAATCTTTAGTTGGAAAAACATCTCATTTTAAAACTTAAATGTAAATTAGAAATGGAGATTTTATGTAATAACAAAAATAAAGCAACAAGGTAAAGTGGCGAGATATGCAAACCACAATGAACAAAATGATCTGGTCTCGCAGTTTGTCCCTTTAATTACGCACGCCTTTTGCTTCCCATGCTTCAGGAGTCATTAAACCCACTAAATCCATCAAGCTTAAAGGCATTTTAACAATCTTACACCTGCCTTATCTTTATCGCAGCACTAGGCAACCTACAGAACTCTTATGCATAGTGCCACTTCTTGCCTTTATGGTGCAAGTCAAACATTATAACCTAGTTCATAGTTATTAAAGGCGCAGGTGCACGTCAGGCGTAAAGGGACCTTGAAGCCTAGGCACAAGGCGCAAGCGGCACCCTTTCGAAGTGAGGTGCAAAAACCAATAAAATCACGTAAAAAAATCTAAACATGAAAATTTAATAAATTTTCAACACTAGAAAGAGTTTCAAATCCAATGAAAAGTAGTTAATCCTAAGTGAATTATGCAACGTCATCCTCGTCATCAGTGACGGATAAGGCAACAATATTTTTCTCAAGAGAAAATAATAGGCTCCAAGTCTGGTAGAGATTGCTCCTCAATTTCATCTTCTTTGTCTACATGGTGCAGTGAAGGTGTAGATTTACTTAAAAGAGAATAACAATTAGAGATGAGACATTAACATAATGAACAACAATAAGAGAATCGATTGATTAGGTATTTGGGGTCTTAGATTTTTTTTGTGGTTTTGATATTGATTTATTATGTTATCAAACAAAGAATAAAAAACAATGAACGATTAAGATGATGTCATGTTACAAATTGTTTTTTAAAAAAATAGGATTTTTGGGCTCTTTTTTTTGCTCATCCACGCCTTGCGCTTGGGCGCCTTTGAAGGGGTTGTGCCTAGCCCTAGACGAGGTGTAGGGAGTGCCCCTTGCCTCTAGGTGTGCCTTTGATAACACTAAGTGGACTTGATTAAAATTATCAAGAGATGGTTTACAACTTAAAATTATCATAAAAGTAATTCTCACACTCATCTTTTGAATTATGTTATAATGAAAGTTGTTTCTTGATGATTCTCTGTGTAAGCTTTTGAATGTACCCAAAATGTAATCTTGAAGTGTGGAAATGAGAGGATGGAATGAGTAGAAATCATGCAAGCTATTTAGAAATGTTATCTAAGTGACGAAGTCACTCCTATGCTTAGAAATGACTTCAGGAATCGTATAAATGGAGTACATTTGCACCTTCTAGTGGGATACCAGTAGGAACCGTGAGAGGAAGTATGGTATCTATAGCAACTTTTTTCGACCGGCACACATCTTGTAGTTTCACATTTTCTCGCTTTAGACACATTGAATTGATGGACTACTTTTTGTGTTGGAAATTGGCAAAGAGATCAGTTTATCGATATATAGCTTGGCCTCTTATTCGTCCTAGAGAATTCCAAATTAAGCTCCAAAGTTGACTTAAGAATCTTCACCTTCACTTTTCGATATCTTATTGACCAATACCTTGAATACCTCTTCAATTTCCATCATGTTGAGTATCTTTAAGTGTGTTTTCAAATAGAATATATTCTTGTTCAAGATATACACAAATTATCCAAGCAATTCATCTTCATTTAGCTCTTCAATACTTTTTTGAATCCTCTATATTGCTTTCATCCAAGCATTGTGCATTCAATCTTCTTCTAGATCTTTGTTGTAACTTTTAGCCTTCTTAAATCGTCATCTTGACTTGTTCTTAATCATTTAATGTATTGTACTTATCTTGCAACATCTTCAAGCATTTCTTAGAGCTCACCAAGTATTCTTTCTCATGATCTTGTATCCAAGCATTCTTCCATCATCATTTGCTCTTAATTTTCTTCATCCTTCTTCGTCCTTTTTTAATGTTCTTCATCCTTGGTGCATTTTATCACTTGTGCAAATAAGCATTGTATTTTATGTACAAGAAGCCATTTACCATACACATTTGTAACTCAATCACTTGGTGTTATCGTCAAAAAAATACGAAACACAAGGTCATGGGACATCAGTCAAGGTCCACAACTTCACATATATAAATATCTTTGCATGATGGTTTTTATAAAACCACATACAAGAATTCGGTCACCTTGCTTAGGGTCAGAAGTACATGGTTTTAAATCTAATTAGTCCAATGGGGTATGTAGGCCATTCATCCCCAATTGTTGAGCTCATGACAACAATTTGGGTACAATAGGGTCTACTCGATCTTACTTTTTCAATAAAAATCAACAACCCAAAAAAAAAAGTAGAGACCTATTTAGGGTAGGGTGAGGTGCTTAACACTTTGTCGTCATAAAAATAAGTCTCCTACATAGAATCTTGGATTCTGCAAGTTAGACTGCTTAATTGGGGATCTAGAGTCAATTCTAGGGTTTGCTTATTATACTTGTTAGTTATTCTAATTATGGTTGCAATCAAAAGAGGTGGCATTATTCACATATCTTTTGTTCTATTTTAACGACTTATTTTGCAATTTTTAGTTTTTAGCATTTGGGGATTTAAGCTGGTAAGAAGCAGACATATGTCCTCACAACTTACTACAGTAATTAAGTAAAAATCTAAAAGGTTATATTTGCATTTGAAATTTAGCTGGACCTACAAATATACACCTTATTACTTTCAATAAGTTATTTCCACTTTTGCCAAACAACCAGAAAATCTTATAACTGTAGATTTACGTACACACGCACGTGTGTGTGTGTGTGTGTGTGTGTGTGTGTGTGTTTATTAGTTCTTGTAATATCCATATTGTGATGATATTCAATCATTGAAAATAATTTACCCATGGTTTGAAGTGTTTTTGAAGTGTTAATAATCAAAAGTAAGACATGATATGTAAGTAGGTTGAGTAAGTATAATTTTGAAAGTTGTATTTAATTTTCACTTGTTGTCGAACTACTATCTTCGCCAAGCTATCAGTCCTTTGTCCATTTTCAAATTTGAAAAGCCTTTTGATACTCAACAATGTTTGAGAATTTTTTGACTCGAAACAAAGCTCGATGTTGTCCTAAATTATTAGCAATGCATTACTAAGCATGCTTATGTATTCATCAATTAAATGAGAAATTTCAGACCAAAGTAAGTAATTGATAAGTTAAAAAGCATGCTGTTAATCTCATGGTCTTAGAACAATTGTAGCACACGGATAATGATAAGAGTATGCAACTTTAACAAAACTAAACATAAACACCATTTGGTAAGAGATTGTGAAGGATTGCTTTGAGACAATCGAGGTTATGAATGGAAAACTTTGTTTTACCTTTATCACAAGTAATAGTCATCTTTGCAGATTCGAAATCATTGACCAAATATTTAAACATGATCATGTAAGAATTTAAATCCAGGAGGCAATAGCTATCTAAAACGACTAAAGCAATATTCAAGCAAATTGACTTTTAGCAACAATTTATGTTTTTTTTTTCAAATTTTTAAAGATTCAATCATTAGTGGAAGCTTTTGAATTCTGTTACAATTAAAGTTGTTTCTTGACGATTCTCCATGCAAGCTTTTGATTGCATCCTGATATAATCTTGGAGTGTGGAGAAGGAAGGATGGATGACTAAAATGGTAATTTTGTGCATTTAAAACGGCTAACTTCCAAGGTCTAACCCTATTTACCAGTTACAACCGTTAGGGGACCCACTACGATGCACCTTCTAGTTGGGTACCAGTAACAACTGTGAGACAAGTGTGGTAGCAACCTCAAGGATTGGTAGCAACTTTTCCAACCGGCGCACGTTTTGTAATTTTGTATTTTCTCCCTCTAGACATGTCGAATTGATGCACTGTTTTTTGTGTTGAAAATTAGTAGATCCATCTATTCATTGATATATAGCTTGGCCTCTTATTTATCGTAGAGAATTCCAAATTTGACTTAAGAATTTTTGGTCCTGTTTCTTTCACGGAAACCATTTTTAGGAAAATGTTTTTCGTATTTTCCGGTGTTTGGTCCATCCATAAGATTTTTTGGCAAAAAATAATTTCATGTTGCTCCTATTTTAAAGAATAAAATGTAGAAAAATTATTTACAAATTAAAACTTTGTGAGTCATTTTCCTAAGGTTGAAAGCAAGCCCCCCCCCCCCTCCCCGACATTTTCTAGACAACTAAACTCACAATACACGCACGGGTGCGCGCGCCCTAGTCCCTCCCCCGGCCCAAATCTTGGCCTGGTTGATGAGGGTATGCTATTGACTTTTTTATGATTCATTTTGCTCTTAGGGAGCTGAACAACGGTTATGTAACTGCTTCTGGCCAGATGTTGTTAAACAGACACAGCTCTGTTTTGCTATGGTTGTCTCTAGTTACTATATATATAGGTAGGGGTGAGTTTTGAAGCTAAACGAGTGTTAATACATGTGAGCCGAACTTGTTTCCGTCTATAATCTGCATGCGAGATAAGTATTATCAGGGGTTCCACAGTCTATTAGTTGTTTGCTTTCATTTTGAGTTTTTTTTTTTGTTTTTCCCCGATATAGGCAGCTTGATTATTTTTATGCGTCGCCAAAACAACCAAAAATGAACTTCATGAAAGTGATTTCAAGAATTGCTATTTTCTAGAAAGCATGTTCCGGAAAGCGTTTTCGTGAAAGATACATGGTCTTTATCTTCATATTTTGACAACTTAAGAATCTTTCTCATGTATTGACATCTTCAAGCATTTCACATAGCTCTCGAAGTCCTTTCTCATGATCTTGTATTCAAGCATTCTTCCATCTTCATTCTTTCTTAATTTTAATTCTTCATCCTTGGTTGATTGTGTCATTTGTGCAAATAAACATTGTATCGTATCTACGAAGAACACACTAACCACATGCATTTGCAACCCAATCACGTGGTGTTATCATCAAAACAAGAAATCAAAATGAGAAGCACAGGGTCATGGGACATCGCGGGTGCACAGCTTCACATACGTACGACTTTCAAAATCAACCTAGCAATTGAAACCAACGACCTATGTGTAAATTACTAAGTTGAATCCATAACTTATATGGTTCTTTTGGACATGGATAACCCCCTTGCCATGGATAATGTTTTATCCAACATCTTGAAAAACCTTCTTACTTAATCAAATTATCATCTTGGGGACTGGTACCTAGTGCAGATTCTTCCATAATTTTCAATAGTCCAAGTCTTTATGTAAGCACTTTTTAGACCTCCATTAACTTATAACATAAGTAAAATTAACATCTCTTTCTAAAGGTTTCTCATGATCACACAACTCAGCAAACACAACTTTTCTAAGAACAAACATACCATATGATATAGCTAGAAATATCCCTCCAATCTATGGACGACACGTGGCAGTTATGACACGTAACCTATACTGGTTCATTACTGATATGGCACTTACCATACCAGTCACCGGGTAGAATCCTAAAGAAGATCTGACTCTATCAGCAAAGACTGATATGGTATCCTCTAGGATCCTAATGAGATTCTGATTAGGGTTGACCGAAGCCCAATTCTAATCAGACTCCTCTTGCTACCACTATATATAGGGGTCAAGCCCCTCAGGTAAAGACAAGTTCACACACAATCACACATTGTGTCTTACTGCTTCTTCAGAGTTCTACATTGTTAGCCATCTCTGACTTAAGTATCGGAGCGTTCCCCCGCCGAAACCCCACCCGGCGGTCACTTCGTATTCTCTTTTGCAGGCCAGATTCTGGTGTTGTTCCCGATCCAGTTTTTAGCAGCAACAGATTGGCGCCATCCGTGGGACCACTACAGGGAACATGGCCAATCATTCTTCTTCTAGCGACTCTTTACATAGTCGTTCTCCACACCGTCACACCCGAACGAGCAGCTCTCGTCGACTCAGTCGTGACCACCGTTCGACACCTTCACGTCGGCATGCCGATTCTGCGGAAGATGCACACGTTAACGTCACATCTGCAACTCCCGAATCAGAAGATAGACCTCGAAGAAATCACTCTCCGACGTCTACTCTGAAAAACGGGGACCTTCGTCATCGCCTGAACCGTAAGTTATTTAAGACACCCCATGCCGAACTTACAAAAGAGATTCACGAGCTAAAAGATATCGTGAACACTCTTCAACAAAAATTCGACATGGCAGTGGCTCCTTCACCCACTTACCATTCTCACCTCGACCCCGGTGATCTTCGCCTTCATCTCACATCCAGATCAAGTTACGGCCACAAATACCAATCAACGGCCGATCCAACTTACAATCACAAAGACAAAAGTGGAGATCACGAAACCAGGAGTGGATCATGCTACCGTCGCTATTCTTCAGTCGAAGACAGTACCAACTCCTCTCCTGCACAGGCCGCTAGAGTTAAGACCCCTCGAAGATCTATCCACAGGAAGAAGACGCCTGAGTCTCGTTCCCAAGAACGGGACTCTTGGAAGGTGGTCCCTAGATATCATTCTCCAGAACAATCTCGCCCAAGGAATGAATCCGGATATCCGTTGTCGAAGGCCATCGAGAAGGCAAAGTTGCCTCCCAATTTTCGGATGCCTCAATGTGACCTCTACGACGGGACTGGTGATCCAGGAGAACATGTTTACCAGTTTCAAACAAACATGTTACTCCTCCAAGTTTCAGACGCTGTCATGTGCAGAGCCTTTCCAACCACTCTAAGGAAAGCTGCACATGCATGGTTCAAATCTATACAACCAAGGTCCATCCACTCATTTAGCCAATTATCGGATCTCTTTCAAAAGCACTTTGTAAGCAGTCGCTCTCGAAGGAAGAACTCGGCAAGTCTGCTAAACATAGTGCAAGAGAAAAACGAGTCTTTGGCATGTTTTCTCGGACGATTCAATGCAGCCACGTTGGAAATTGACAACTTGGATGAATCCGTGAAATATACTGCATTCCTCCGGGGCCTTCGACCCACATCCAAGTTCGCTTTCTCTGTGAACAAAAATCCTCCAGGTAATATGAAAGCCCTTCTTGAGAAGGCTAACAAATATATTCAAGCAGAAGAATACCTAGAGACACACAGAGACCGACGTGGAGAAGGGAAACCGGAACAGAAAAAATGACCTCGAGAAATAACTCCCCCAGAAGGAAGGTCAGCAAAACGTCCTAAACATGATGAACGACGTCCAAAAGAGCCGTTCGCATGGGAAAATCTGACACCCCTCAATGCAAAACCATCACAGATTCTTCACGAGATCAAGGAGAATAAGGCTCTCCAGTGGCCGGACAAGCTGAAATCTCGACCAAATAAACGGAACAAAGATTTATGGTGTCACTTTCACAACGATCATGGCCACACAACTGACAATTGCGAGCCGCTTAAACGAGCAATTGAGGCCCTTATCAACCGTGGCCAGTTGAGAAAGTTTGTAGCTCCTAAAGAAGATAAACAACAGACACCTCCGGCAATAGAAGAAAGAGAAGATCGAGAAGAGAATGCGGGTATTATCGGCACTATATCTGGGGGATTAGCCACAGGAGGTTCATCAGGACGGGCTCGAAAAGCATACGCCAGAGAAGTATACATAACGAGTCAGCCCCCATATAAGAAATCGAAGACGGTACCCGTAGTAGCCATCACCTTTTCCGATGAAGATTCGAAGCACATACAAACTCCTCATGATGACCCATTAGTCATTACAGTTAGAGCTGGGAACTTTGATGTAAAGCGTGTCTTGATTGATAACGGAAGTTCTGCAGAAATCTTATTTTTTGATGCATTCAAGAAGATGAACATTCCAACGGACCGTCTCCGAAAGATGGATACTCCGTTGTATGGATTCTCCAATCATCCAGTTGCAGCCGAAGGTATTATCGCACTCCCAGTTGCGATTGGCACACCTCCAGCACAAGCCAACTTCATACTTGATTTTGTGGTGGTCAAGGTCCCCTCAGCATACAACGCCATATTAGGACGACCAGCACTCAATCAATTACAAGCTGTAGTGTCAACTTATCACCTCAAGATGAAATTCCCCACGGAACACGGGATTGGAGAGGTGAAAGGGGACCAGACTATAACTCGTCAATGTTACGTAACTTCGTGCCGACCAAAGAAGGCAAAGAAATTGGAGAGGTGAAACGCGTTGTTATAAAACAACACGTCGCGCAGTAGCATCTTACCTCAAGGCAAGACACTTCTTTTTCAGGGGGATAAGGGCCCAGACCTTATCAAAACCCCAATCATTTAAAAATTGTCTTTAGAAAGATAATTTTAAATAAATGGGTTGTTAAGCAATCCAATGTAAACTTTATCTTTTGCTCGAGCAATAAAGTTATTTTTGCTCTCAGTATTATTATGGGCTTAGCCAAAACACTCTGCCCGATCAGAGTGATCAATGTAGCCAAAAACATTCTGTCCGAATAGAGTGATGGCCGAACACTCTGCCCGATCATAGTGATCAATTTAGCCAAAAATATTCTGTCCGAACAGAGTGATGGCCGAACACTCTGATCGATCAGAGTGATCAATGTAGCCAAAAACATTCTGTCCGAACAGAGTGATGGCCGAACACTCTGTCCGATCAGAGTGATCAATTTAGCCAAAAACATTCTGTCCGAACAGAGTGATGGCCGAACACTCTGCCCAAACGGAGTGATCAATGTAGCCAAAAACATTCTGTCCGAACAGAGTGTATAACTCTTGGGTTTTATAAAATACAAGAGATGGCCAAACGGATTAGCTACAGATCTAAGTCCGTGAAGAAACAAAGGTTAATGGAGACATCGTCACTCCAACAAAGCCTTTGAACTTCTTCAAAATTTAGGCCGAGCGAGGGTGCTCGACTTCTTTGCCAACTCTTTAAGTGACGAATAAAGGGTTTGAGCCAAAGTAAAAATCAATAATACTGTGTGAATGGTAAAGATAAACCATGAGAAACACATAGTAAAACATAAAAGATAAAGAGTTTTACAATAAGCCCTTGAACGGACATCAAAATTCTCTGTCTATATAAAGCAAAAAGCCTAGATACAAAGGCTAAAATCTAAGGCTCGGGGGCATCACCAGAAGGACCTTCCCCTGGAGGATGAGAAGCTGCAGCATCACCTGTCTCTGATGGCAAAACAGTCTCTCCAGACGGAGATATCACCGCAGGTAGAACGAAGTCATCCAAGGAGATATCAGGAAAGCGCTCAACAAACATCTCCTTGGCCTTCGCAAAACCAAGCTCATAAATCTCAAGGCCATCGTCGGTCCGCTTCTTCAGCCACTCATCCCCAGCGTTTCCATCCAAGAAGTCGCGGATGCCTTGGTCACGAGCTTTGGTCACCTCTTCTGCTGCCTTCCTCTTGACTCACTCCAGCCTCTTCTCTAGAGTCGCAATCTGAGCAAGATGATCTGCCTCTTGCTTGCTCAGCTCTTCAGCACGATGAGAAGCTTCTTGTGCCTCCTTAACAGCTTCCCTCTTCTGTTGAGCCTCGTCTGCTGCCACCTGCCTCGCCATCTCAAAGCGAGAAAGCATCTCAGATCCGCTAGCATACATCTGGAATGAAGATTGAAACCATCAGCTAAAGGAAAGTAGAAAACAAAAATAGAAACTTAGTTGAGACAAAGGACATTACCGTATAGACGGCTTGGGCAAAGGAGCAGGCAAAGGTCTCGTGTGTCTGAGTCTGGAAGACCTCCTTGTCTCGAGGTAGAATTCTGTGAAGAAGATGTTGCTCCGAGACATGGCTATCCGGCATCCCAAGGTCATCGCACCTAAGTGTCCACCTCGGTCGAAAGATAGGATCGTCATCAATGGACACTTGCTCCAAGATACGTGGAGAACGTTCTGGAGGAGTAACTCTAGTCCTCTTAGGAACAGGGGGCAACTCAGCACTGGGCTGTTTCTCCTTGCGCTTCCCCTTAGCTTTCTGAAGAACGCCAAGAAAACCTCCTTGGGGCGATTTTCCACTTCCGCTAGCCATCTCTGCAATGAAGGTAGAAATCAATACGGGAATCAATACTGAAACCGAATTGAAATCAAAGTCTTCCATAAAACACACCTACGGGAACGGTCTCGACAGATGACATGCTAGGAATAGCGGGAGGAGGAGAAGGAATTTGAAGACCCGCTGGAATGGGCTTTGGAGGAATGATCTTCGCCCACTCCAGTTGCTCCTCCGAAAGAGGCTCATCTATGCAAAGACCACCTCGAAGCTTAATATGACTAAGTATATGTTTAGTCAAATTGTTGGGAGTAGGCTTGCCAGGATTTTCAAAATCCTTACAGAATGGATTCCAGTCTCTATCAAACGGAAGCTCCCCCTGTCCAGGCGGCCAACAAAGAAGTATCTAGAATGCCAGCCTTTATTTGACTTCGGGCCTCCCTTCAGGAGTCGTTGCCTACTATGAATGTAATACCATCCTGGGCAATTGGCGACCCCCTTGACGAAACAGATTTCAAAGAACACTCTCATAAAATCTATTGCATCTGGTTTGTAGCCTGAAGTCTGGACCAAATATATAAGGCCGGCAAGCTTCCTCCAACCATTTGGAACAAGCTGCCCGGGAGCCATGCGGTAATGCTCGAAGAAACGAAGAGCAAAAGGGTAGAGAGGAAGCCTATACCCAGACTTCACCTGCTCTTCATATATCCCAGTTTCAAACTTGGTTCCATAATTTGCTGGTTCTTACAAACCAGGAAGACGAGCATACCAACCTTCGGGAAGAGGATATTCCCGAATTAAATCATGTAACTCTTCGGTAGACATCTTGCCTGACTTCTCGTCAGCAGTATACCAAGGTTTGGGATTAGCCTTATCGTCAGCTTGATCCTTTACATCTCCTAAGGCATTTTTTCTAGACAAAGAGTGCGAAGGTTGAGAGGATGAAGGTGGTAATGGTTGAGAAGTTGAAGGTTGGAATGGATGGGAAGTTGAAGCTAGTGGTAGTTGTGGAGTGGAAGTTCCAACTTCACTTCCTAAAGTTGGAACTCGTTCCGAACTCTAAGATGAACTACTCTCTTCGGAGGAAGAAACAGACGCTGATGTTTCGGACATGCTTTCTACTCAAACTAAGAAACTACGAAAAACTTGAAGTGCTGAACAGAAAGAAGAAAGCAAAAGGACTTACTTGAAGAGTAGTGTGCTTCCAAAAAGTTCGAGTGAAGAAAAAATGAACTGAAAGTTCTCTTTTTATAGAGAAACCTCATGTAACCGTTTCTGGGGAAACGCAACGGTTCATCCACCACACACGTGTCACAAGCTGAAAAGTAGAGAAACTTGAAAATTCTCAATTCCCGCTCAAAGATATCAATAGAGAAGGAGACACGTGGAGGGAACCAAGGTAATGACCGAACAGAATCCTTCCCGAACAGAATCGTGTCCGAACACTCTGCCCGAGCAGAGTGACCGTGGCCGAACAGAATTCGGTCCGAACAGAATCTCGTCCGAACACTCTGCCCGAGCAGAGTGACCGTGGCCGAATAGATTTCTGTCCGAACAGAATCTCGTCCGAACACTCTGCCCGAGCAGAGTGACAACGGCCGAGCAAATTTCTGTCCGAACAGCATCTCTTTCGAACACTCTGCCCGAGCAGAGTGACAACGGCCAAGCAGATTTCTGTCCGAACAGAATCTCTTCCGAACACTCTGCCCGAGCAGAGTGACAACGGCCGAGCAGATTTCTGCCCGAACAGAATCTCTTCCGAACACTCTGCCCGAGCAGAGTGACCGTGGCCGAACAGAATTCTGTCCAACAGAATCTCTTCCAAACACTCTGCCCGAGCAGAGTGACAACGGCCGAGCAGATTTCTGCCCGAACAGAATCTCTTCCGAACACTCTGCCCGAGCAGAGTGACCGTGGCCGAACAGAATTCTGTCCGAACAGAATCTCGTCCGAACACTCTGCCCGAGCAGAGTGACAACGGCCGAGCAGATTTCTTTCCGAACAGAATCTCTTCCGAACACTCTGCCCGAGCAGAGTGACAACGGCCGAGCAGAATTCTGTCCGAACAGAATCGTGTCCGAACACTCTGCCCAAGCAGAGTGACCGTGGTCGAACAGAATCGTGGCCGAACAGAATTCTGTCCGAACAGAATCGTGTCCGAACACTCTGCCCGAGCAGAGTGACCGTGGCCGAACAGAATTCTGTCTGAACAGAATCGCGTCCGAACACTCTGCCCGAGCAGAGTGACCGTGGCCGAACAGAATTTTGTCTGAACATAATCGTGTCCGAACACTCTGCCCGAGCAGAGTGACCGTAGCCGAACAGAATTCTGTCCGAACAGAATCTCGTCTGACACTCTGCCCGAGCAGAGTGACCGTGGCCGAACAGAATTCTGTCCGAACAGAATCGTGTCCGAACACTCTGCCCGAGCAGAGTGACCGTGGCCGAACAGAATTCTATCCGAACAGAATCGTGTCCGAACACTCTGTCCGAGCAGAGTGACCGTGGCCGAACAGAATTCTGTCCGAACAGAATCGCATCCGAACACTCTGCCCGAGCAGAATGACAACGGCCGAACAGAACTCTGTCCGAACATAACCATGTCCTAGCAGAACTCTGTCCGAGCAGAACCATGTCCGAACAGATTCATGCCCGAGCAGAATTCCATCCGAGCAGAACTTTGTCCGAACAGAATCATGTCCGAGCAGAACCATGTCCGAACAGATTCTTGTTCGAGCAGAATCATGTCCGAGCAGAACTCTGTCCGAGCAAAACCATGTCCGAACAGATTCGTGTCCGAGCAGAATCATGTCCGAGCATAGAACTCTTCAAATATTTGCAATGGGGGCAGACAGATCCGATCCTGCTTTTGGCATATTTCGCTATCACCAGTGGGAAAAGTGTGCTTCCACCCGTTTCAGTAAACGCTGGTAAAAGCAGAGGGCATATGATATAGCTAGAAATATCCCTTCAATCTATGGACGACACGTGGCAGTTATGACACGTAACCTATACTGGTTCATTACTGATATGGCACTTACCATACCAGTCACCGGGTAGAATCCTAAAGAAGATCTGACTCTATCAGCAGAGACTGATATGGTATCCTCTAGGATCCTAATGAGATTCTGATTAGGGTTGACCGAAGCCCAATTCTAATCGGACTCCTCTTGCTACCACTATATATAGGGGTCAAGCCCCTCAGGTAAAGACAAGTTCACACACAATCACACATTGTGTCTTACTGCTTCTTCAGAGTTCTACATTGTTAGCCATCTCTAACTTAAGCATCAGAGCGTTCCCCCGCCGGAACCCCACCCGGCGGTCACTCCGTGTTCTCTTTTGCAGGCCAGATTCTGGTGTGGTTCCCGATCCAGTTTTTAGCAGCAACATAAGTTTAAGTAATTGCAATGGTTAAGGGCGACTTCTAAATCTGGCTTGATTTTGGCCTTCACCTCTCTGGCCTTGTCTAAACGACACTAGCAACATGATTTCTTCTGAGATCCCAATGACAAACTCCATTGGCCTTGTGTCCGATGGGTCAACACCATAAGATCTCAATATTTGGTAGAGCTTCTACAGATTTGCAATCACCCAGGGTCTAACACAAGCTCGGTGACACCAAATGTAGGCAATGCACCAGAAAAACAACACCAAAAGAATTATGTAAAACCAAACCAAATAACTTTTGCAAGCAATCACAACCTTAGTTGCACAAAGTGGGGGCGGGAGCGGGAACAGGGACGGAGGAGCGCAAGCACCTGGAAGAATCTAAGGTTGGGAGCGGCTTGAATAAATAAATGCATAAAGAGTATTACCATTTGTTTAGTATAATTTATGCGAGAGAGAGAGTACCGATTGACAAACTTTATTCTCTCGAGGTGGGTAGTTAACAACAACAGATAAGGAGGTTTCAAGGACTTGAAGAAAGAGAGAAACATGAAATTGAGTTGAATAGGGCTTGATTTTCAGTTACTCTCTTAATTGTTCCATGCATCTCTATCCAGATGACGGGATCGAGTTCCCATATTAGCTTGGGACGAGATCCCATGGAGCTCATAAATTAGGATAGCAAAAGCGAGTTTCCGAGAGAAAAACATCATCACATTAGGAGTTTCCTGATACTAAGATCACAACTACTAAGTTAATAGGGTAACAAACTATTATGCTTCATTAACTTGTCATGGCACTACCAGGGGCAGAACTACGTGATAACTAGGGGGACGAAGCACCCCCTAAACTTTTGAAAAAAAAATCGGGAATTGCACCGCTATATGAGGACCATGACTGCTTATGAGGACTGAGCTCAGGCCGTGACCGTTGATGGCTTGATAACGGCCACTGACTCACCGTTATGACCTGTCGACCTCATTGAGCAGTGAGCACCAGCCACCGACTCACCGCAACGCCATGACGCTGGACAGATCTGGAACTCCGCGACGAGATGATGACTGTGACTCTCTCTAACGGTTGGAACTCCAACGAGATCTGAAACTTCGACTAGATCTGGAACTGCCGAACTGACGCCGACCGCGACCGACTTTGATAAGGCTCTTTCTCCTTATCGAAATAGTAGCTTTGGTACAAAGATGAAGGAACGCTCAGGCGACGAGGCTCTTCAACTTCTAATGTGACTCTATGACTATGTGAGGTAATAGTTTAATTTAGGTAATAGTTTAATTTTAGTTTAGTATGTTAATTTTAGTTTAATTTCAGTGATTATATAGAGATTTAAAAGAAGTTCTTAAATTTCAGTGATTATATACAGATTTAAAAAAATATATGTTTGGTTAATTTACTTGCCAATTCTTAATAAGTTGTTGGAAGAGTATGCCTTGATTATATTGCAGGAATTATTGGTGATTTGGTCGAATTGGAAAACCTTAATTATTTGGTTAATTTGCTTTGTTGATTCTTAATTGACTAATTGCTTTTCTAATTCATAATTTGGTGCATAAATAGTTTATAATTATGTTGGAATGTGACGTTGAGCTTGAGTTTATTTGGCTATTTAATTTTAAAATTGGGAGGTCAAAAATGTACTGTTTTGTTAGAATTTGATGTTGTGTTAAGATTGGGAGGTGAAGCTTGAATGGATGAATGATAGTTTGATTTGCTACATTGAGAAAAACGTCTTCAAAACTATTGGGAACAAGGCTATTATCAAGTACTACCAATCTTCGGGGCCTCATCGAATAGTAATTTCGTTTGTAAACACTTGGAGTATAATTTGTATTTTCCTCTTTTTTTGTGTTGTACTTGTAAAGAGTCTTTAATGGCTCTCGTGAAACTTAAGAAGATGAAGATGGATTTCTGGATCTTCACAAAGACTCTTTTTTCTATCGAAGGTTCATTAAAGAGTCTTTAATGAACCGAGCTGTTCACGAACTGCTCGATGTTCGTTATTTCTAAAACTCGTTCATGTTATAAGTGAACCGAACACGAACACAATTTTAGAGAAACAAGCCGAGTTTGAACATAATGATATTTGTTTATTAATGTTCGTGAACAAGAGGGCTCGTTTATTTAACAAGCGGAACATGAGCCGAGTCTTATAAACGAACATCGGTTCGTTTATACTCATTAAAAAAATACATTAAAACCTACACAAAATATCTTCTATTGGGACGTGTGTTGTGGGACGTGGAAGCATGTGGATCACTTATCCTCTCTGGCTCTCTCTATCACCATCCACCAAATTCATTTCCCTTTCCATCAATCATCAGAGAGACAACAGTCAACACCCGTGCTCCCTCTCCCATCAGTATATCGTCGGCCAAACCACACCCCACGCCGTCGGTCATACCACACCCCATGCCTCCGCCAGACGACCGATCACACCGCCTCTTTCTCTTAGATACTCAAACAGTCAAACACCCTCTGCCCCCTCTCTCATCACACAGGAACACCGTCGGCCAGACCAACGCCCACACCGCCACCAAATCAACCCCCACGCCGCGGCCTTCTCTCAGACACTCGAATAGTCGTCAAACACCCTTTGCTCTCTCTCTCTCTCTCTCATCACACAAGCACACCGCCGGCCAAATCATCGCCCACATCGCCGGCTAGATGTTCGCCAAGTTAGGCCACAACCCATAAACGCAGCTGCTCCTCCACACAGATCTGGCATCACTCCGATCAGATCTAGGATATTTTATGACTCCAAATCTTCGATATTTGTGAAGATCCAGAAATCCATCTTCATCTTCTTCTCCGGTCATTTCTCCGGCCATTTTTCGATCGTTGATTCAGTTTGTCTCTTTAGAAGAACAAGCCGGGTCGAGCTTGAGTTGTGCGTTGACGAACTCGAGCCGAGTTCAAACACCCATGTCTGGCTCTTAAACGAACACAAGCCAGCTCAAACACCCCTGAAAATATACGGACCGAATTCGAACACATCCCTGTTCGGCTCGAACTCGGTTCGTATACAGCCCTAGCAGTAGCACAGCTGACCCTCTTGGCACTCAGTGCACTCTCTCATGGCCTTAATCAAATATTGCATCGTCCCGAACTTTTAGTGCTGACCATTCGAGATCGGCGGAGTTGGAGGGGGCATGGATATGGTTTAAGTTTAATTGTACTACGGAAAAAAAAGCACTACATACAAAAAATTTGATAGAGAATGTTTGGAATTGTGTATGTATAGGCCATCGGTGGTACCCGGTGGACGGTGATTTTGCCGGCAATTGTAGTCGGTGATTGTATTGCGTTGCCGTTGATAGATAACGAAATATTGATGCAACTGCTAGGTTGAGATTGACATGATAAGTAGGTGGGGCAAGACAGTGCCACCATGAGATTGCGTCATTGTCGTTGGATGACAAGATGGTGGTACGGCGGGCCGGCAGCTAAGTTTAGAATGGGGCTGAATAAGTGAAAGAGAAATGACAAGCGTAACTAGGGTTTTTAGTGGATATTTATATAGATCTATGGACTACTGAGATTTCGTGTAACATTTTAAACTGGGACATATATGCAAAACGGGTACAGAGCAGTAATACCTAAACCCATACCTGGCCGGATTTTTAATTCAACTACAAGAAGTCCCATAACTCGGTCAAAGTAAAGGAATATCCAGTACAACTACGGTCAAAGTAAAGGAATATCCGTTAGTACAGACATAAACATATCCACCGTAACATCTTTTTCCTGAATTAAAATAGACTTGCAAGGGTTGTGGTTACACGGTTGTTCTCTTGTTTTGATTTTGCACAGCTCTGGGACTTCAACATGTAGAGTTGGTAAACATACGAAGCATGTGGTTGCAGTTGTACAACTCTTTTGAGGAGGGTCGACGGAGTTTGTCGCCCGGTCTACCCCCGCCAGTTGGCGACAGACTTTTGGTTCATTTTTGAAGGATGCGTTGATATGGCATATATCATCTGGTCCATTGAATGTGAATGAACGGACTGAATTACCGCTACAACACCCTGCTATAAATTTTCCTACAGCAAAGGATCGGGATCCTACGGTTATCTTCACCTAACTACACAAACATGCAAGTAAACCCCTCCGGATTTTTTAGAAACTCGGAGACCCCATCCCTTGCATTAATGAAATGACCGTACAAAAGGCACCAAGACTCCACACGTTATACAGCAAATTAAAAGAAATTTTATGCCTCGTAATGCACCCAATGAAGATTCAAACTTGAAGAAGTACCCCCTCAGTAATATTGGAGGATATATTGCAAGAGGGTTGAAGTCATCACTACAACCCAATTTCACTGAAATAGTACGGAAGCTGTTATGTTGAACCGTAACACCATTCATCCTAGGATGCTCCTCCTGAAAAACTACCTGTCATTTTCCAGTGAGCCACCACCATCTACAAGAAATCTCTTCATATCATCGACTATATCTTGCATCTGCTCTCTTGAATGGAGTGGTGATGGATACACACATGCACAATCCAATTTCCCATCACGTATCGTGTCAAATACAGCAATGGACGGGCCTACGCCATGGACTGAAGCGCACCCTACGTAGTCCTCGACTCCAACGCCTTCATCTAATATATTCGAGTCATCAATCACAGGGTCCTCGAACACTGAGATAAGTGAAGTTCTTAACGACGATGAAGGTGTCAAGCCAGGATTATCAATGGCCTTGCACATGAGAAAGTTTAGGTCAGCCATGTCCGAGAAATGCTTGTTGTTGTCCTTGGCATTTGCAAAGGACGTGTAGATTCTTTTTGCCAGCTCCCATAGTTCTTCCCCTCCCTTTAAGTCATGTGAGTTCACAAGGGCCGAGTGATAGAATCCTGCACAATTTTATGGCATCACGGTCAATACTTCAAGTATACCAGAAGGAAGAGTGAGTTTGGAAATGCTCATCTTAGGCTCCTTCCAAACAGGTACAGTTTGGAGGACAAAGTGTTGATTATCCCCAAGCGCGCACCTACCAGGCCGTGTTGCTATGCTAGACTTTGAAAAGTGCCTCGGGATGTGTGTGAGAAACGGAACTTTTTCTATAGCACAAATCTAATATTTGAATAAAGGTTTGGAAAACGTCACCAAGGTTTCCCTGATCCGAAATTTATTGTGGGGGTGTTTTTTAATTTCTAGAAATGTGAACAGAATGCTAATCGCAAAATATTTTCTTAATCGTTCTGGCCATTCAAATTTTTCGATGAAAGACTGGAATAAGTTCTTCAAAAAGGGATGCAAAGCTGATGTCATCCCAAGTTGAACCCAACATGATCCGCCTCACGACAATGATACTCTACCATCTGCTTAACATTAACTTAGCCATACCTCACTATCAAACAACAATAGGCAGCCTAAGCTTACCCTGATGATGGCAACTAAGAATTGGGTCCAGAACTGAACGACAGTCGATGAGAGTCGCAACTGCATACTTCTCCCATTGTCCATATGGAAGGCATTTAGAGGAACGAGCAGCAAGCAAACCAGCAGCAGCCACAAGCGCACATAGCTTGATCCCTCTTGATTTGCAACCCTGAAGAATGTGAATCATGAAAATATCTGTAAAGTTTGCCATATGTTACTAGTGCCTAAGATTGACTTTGGCCAAATTAATGTATTTACTACTTTCACACTGTGTCAAAAGCCAAGGCCCTCTTCAGATACCATGCTGATTTGGTTTTCGTTTAAGGTTATTTTTCTGATAATACGTTTTTGCCTATTATTTTTTCTTTACTATTTACAAGAACGGTTGTCAAAACAACTTTTGACAAAGCAAAAATAGTTTTGCTCTTGAAAAGACTTTAAACTTTCTCCAAAAACAACCAAACCTTTGCCTTGGGCAAAATAGAATAAAAAAACAAAAAGGAAGCAAAAGCAGAAGTGTATCCATCAGCTAAAATGGTATTAGCTATGTTACATGGACTCGGTACAAGTGTTCGGATCGGATACGTGTACAAGTGTCGGACTCGTCTAATTTTGAAAACGCAAGACACGGGGACACGGCAAAATGTTCATATTTATTATTGCTTTTTAGTTATTTCGAAGGCCAAAAGGTGTTTTATGTGATGCATTTGGTTTTAATTGACAACTTATCTCCACTCAAAGCAACTACTAATTAAACAAAAGACTATAAGATAGTATCATAATAGCATATCCTATGAGATGTGTCGGACACATATCCCATACCCATGTCCAAGTGTCGAGTGTCCAACACGGGTACTTCGCGCAAAACCGAAGAGTCCATGTAACATAGGGTATTAGAGCAGTGATGCAAAATGCACAGAGCAGTGATGCAAAATGCACAAGTTCTTATTTGCTCTAGCAACCATGGCACATGCAATGCATGTGCAGAGATGAAGAGAGAGGAAGTTAGTAATTTAAAGGGCAGTTATTAACTACCCTTTGTGTAAATTTAGAACTTTGACTTTTAAGATGCCAAGATGTTCCACCACTTTCGGCTACATAGTAGTGACTACTTCTGTTCTTTCTGCCCTGCGGCTGTCCTGTTCAGTACAGTCCATGCGACTGTCCTGCTCACTAACATAAACGTGTAGGTCCACAAGCTTGTCTGTGGAACCCACACATGTGCTGTGAACAGTGCAGACACACGGTGGAGTATAAACTCCACAGCGTACTCACAGAATCTTACTCTAAATAAGCCTTTTAAGCATTATGTTAATTGTCATTGAACTTGAGGCTCAAAACTAACATCTTTCTCTCTTTGTATAATACTCTTACATATCCACGTGAACAGATGAAGAAATTTGAGTTATTATTTGTACACCGAGCATCATCCTTAGTAAAGTCACAATGCGAAGGCCTATGCGCCGCATTGAACCCAACTTGTAGCTACGGCTTCAAATAAGTTGCAGGTATTCTGCTTTTTGCAACTCAAAAGGCCATAATTAATATATTTTGACACAGGCGGCAGAAAACCTGAACCAACCCTCATTTGTTCAAGCTTAAGACCTGAAACTTTTCATAAAACTCGCTTCCTCATGCAGCTTTTTCTTCCTCTTTCTACCTATTCTTGTTTATCATCGTTGCCTTAATGTGTTTGTTAGGGTTAATCATCCAAATAGGCCCAAAGTTAAAAACCATCTGCCAACTTAGTCGATGTACTAAATTCTTTATCAATTTAGTCCTATAAATATGAGTAGATAAGCTTAGTCCTGCCTTTGAAAACTTCAACAAAAAGTTCATGAAAGGCAGCTTATGGCAATGCTTCTGAATTTGTTGCAAATAACAATGCTTTCCAAACTACCGATAGTTTCATTGGTAGATGTTCTACGTTAATTCAGGCTTTGTATAGTTCGTCACTAGAATTGTACTTCTACCCTACATTTTCACAATAGTCACCACATTATATTGGCAAAAGACCTAAAGTGGCCAGAAATAAAATCAAGCAATCCACTATTAATTGAGCTATTTTGGTCAGTACCAAGAGCTTTGAATATCTTGTATGGGAATTGTTCACCACAATTGTAAGCTGCCACTTATTTTGCCGGACTAATTTGTCCCCTCGCAAGGTGCTAATCATTACTTATTTCACTCACAAGCGTAATGACTAGCAACTCACGAAGGAACGCATAGGGTCTGAAAAATGTGGCATGCCTAGCTCCCATTGGCCACGATGGCAATCAGTGAGTCTCCCCATACAAGATAATGTTCACCACAACAGTAGCATTACTCCAATAATGTAACATAGCAAGTATTTCATGGATGCCAAGCCTAGTTCACATCATGCATGATGGCAGAGCGACCGTTAAGGCGGATATGGTGTCAGTAGCAATATTCAAATGCTAACCCTGAAGACAGTAATTATGCAAACTAGGTGTGCATGGAGTGCTTTTAGCAGCAGTATAAAGCAAACAGCCTAAAGTGACTCTTTTCAGACTTCACCACTGGTAGTGGTACTCTTAGCAACGTTATGACATTTTGTCCGCAAAAAGTCACATTTATAAAAGATTGTGGAAATTGATTACAATTTGTTACTATAGGAACTATATTGAGAAAGGTCAAATCAGGTCTAAATTTCCAATCAATTGAACCATTGTTCAAACAAATCCTAAAATTTGTAACTGACAACTTCGAGAACTGTAACATCTCAAGTAATTTCTAAACTTATACAGGATCAACCAACTTCAGTATAAAGTTTCTTAGCGGACCCATTAAATAAACTCCCGTTAAGGCTGCACTGAACCGTTATACCTGCCACTTCCACGTTTAGAAAATTTGAATGGGAGTGGTTCACGACCATGGCATGTGCATTGCCAATTGCAAGGTGCAAAATGGTTTTGGAGGCCTAATGTGTCTCCTCGCAAGGTGCTAGTCATTAGCACAAACGTGTCAGACATAAGCCTAATGACTAGCAACTTACAGAAGAACACACAGGGCTCGCAAGTTTGGGTGCATCTCATTTCAATTGGCCACAGCAACAATTACTGATCATCCCCATGTGCAAAAATGTTTTTCACCTCAAGCGTATACACTATAAAGATTCATTCCAAGAGTTTATTATCAGCGAAGCAGTTCTTACCTTATTGGCACTCCTTACATTTCTAATATGCTCAAAGCATGACTGTACCTGATGCAAGATTGCTTAGCAATCTTTGTACCAACCCTGGTTTTTCAGCTTAAAATTTGAAAGCTGCAATTTGTTTCTTTTTCTTTTTTATTCTCTTGTTCTAGCCATACCAGCTTGATGTGATATCCATAGAAGATGATTCGTCTCTCTAGGGCTAGTTACCTAGCTGCCCTTGATATGTCGATCATCTGCCAATTTAGTCGATGCAGTAAAGTTTCTATGAATTTAGTCGTCCTACAAAATACAGGTAAATCGATTTAGTCCCTCATTTTAAGCTCATCCGAGAGTCAATGAAAGACAGCAGCGCTCCTCAAATTTGTTGCGGATAATAATAAATGCTTTCCAGCTATGTGGCAGTTTTTCATCAATTGATGTTTCACCTTCATTGATGCTTTTATAATTCGTCAATAAATTTGAACTCATGGCTACATTGTCAAATTTAATCCTAAGAGAGTGACATACTTGTATTGAAGTCTGGACGGACCAAATGAGTGTGCTGGTTCAATTAACTATATCGGCTTGGGGCCTAAATTGGCTAGAAATAGATCGAGGGCCTCAATTGGAAAACCACTCACAGCTGAATGAACTATTTTTGTAGCTGATCCAAGGACTTAGTTTTCAAAAATTTTAAGATTATTGATTATCTATCAAACCTTCTAAACTTTCAACAGAGTCAGCTAACTCGACTCCAAAATTTACTCTAACAATAACACTGGGTATTAGAAGTCTATTTGAATTGGCTTGAGCCCATGAAAAGCATGAGCGCAGTGAGCCACAAAGCAGTATGGTTTCTTATTAAAACTAAAACCGCACTGGACTATTGTAGCTACCACTTCTAGGCCGAGAGAATCTAGTGAGGGGGTTTTCCCACCGTGGCATGCACACTGCAATTGCGAGGTACCAACAAGGTTTGCAGGCCAGACGTGTACCCCCGACCTAATGTCTACCCTCGCAAGGTGCTAGTCACTATCATTTCTCACCCGCATGATAATGACTAACCACTTGCAAGGGAACACATAGGTCCCGCAATAGCGGCTCATGTAAGTCCCACTGTTCAAAACAGGCGATTGGTGAGCTTCCCATAAAAGACATCTTCTTTTGAGAGTAACAATTCCCGAAAGCATTTCTTCATAGAAAATATTTTTACATAAAATTACAGTTTCGACCTTAATCTTTAAGGGCTAAATTGTCCTAATTCTCATCATCTCTTCGTTCATTTTCACTTCCGTAAAAGTAAGTACAATCCATTGATTTTGACTGTTAGTTGGTCAAACCAAGGGCCAAAGTGGTCAAATCACATAATTTGTCTAAGAATTGATAATGTCTACATGCATTAAGAATAATTTTTCTGGCGCCTAAACAAAAGATGTGTACTGATAAAAAATGACAGAATGGAGTGCATTGCTGATGGGAGCAAGGATACAAGTCGAAATTCAAAAGGTTGTAAGAATAAGGACCATCAAATCGGATAATCTATTTCTAATAAAGTCAAAGTCTAGTTGTGCATACTAGTACTTTATGCAAGATCTATTTTACATCTAGAAAGTGATAGTAACTTACAGAAACAATCCGATCGGTCTCATCTGCGTTCAGCTCCAACCTCACGACCTCCGACTTTCTCGGAAACCCAGTATCCTCAAAGCTCAAATTAGCCAGCCTGAAGGAATTCAAAGAGTACCCGAGCATGTCCACCCCCCGCGCCCAGAAGCGCTTGTCAGCCTTCCCACTCGGGATGTAACTCTCAATCCCCAAACTGACCTCCGCTTCTCCATTTGATTCCCCCTCCGCCCCTCCCCCTTCCACCATCAACTCCAACAGCTCCCTCAACAGCGCCACCGCCGCCGTGCGGTCACAAGCCGCCGTGTGCACCCTCAGCACCACCGCCCACGTATCCGCGCTCACTTCATACACGCTCGCAAAGAACAAATCGACGTCGCTTGTGGGGCCGTTGGAGTCTGACCAAGGGTTTAAGTTCATCTCATGTTCGAGTATGTGGTGAAAGGGCGAGAGGGTGTCGATGGAGGGGCTTTGGAGGATCCGGGCCGTTGAGTGGAGATCGAAGTGCTGGATTCGGAGGCGAGGGGTGAGGGGTGTGGCGAAGGAGAAGGTGGCGGTGGTGGGGTCGAGGTGGAGGGTGGAGCGGAGGATGGGGTGGGAGGTTTGGAGCCTGCGGAGGGCGGTTTGGAGAAGTGGGGTGTCTGGGGGCTTCGAGAGACGGAGGGCGAGTACGGTGGTGCCGGTGCCGATGGGCACGGCTCTGCACCAGCTGTTCTCGGTGCCGCCGACTGGGCGGCTCTTGGGTTCGACCGGTTGTGGGTCGGACATTAAGTGTGCGCACTGTGTATGTTGCGTGAGAAGCCGAGGGGGACAGACTTCCGAAATTGTGACCCGGGAAAGGGCGGAAAGTAATTGGAAGGAATGATAAAATAAATTAGTTTTAAGTTTTTGGGACAGAGTAGCCCCCATTTGATATATATATATATATATATATATATATATATATATATTATTATTATTATTATTGAAGAATTATTATGCTTTGCTTGTCAACCTTATTTTCCAATCAATCAGACGCCGGTTGCATAGTTTGTTTCGATTCTATTACCATTACGCATGTTGTCCACAGACGTACCTAAAAAGTAAAAAGTGACTTACTTCATCCGCATTTCATTTTAATAGACCACGTGCCTTTTCCAACAACTAGTCCTACCTACGGCCGTGGCTGTCTTCCTCAATTTTTTTTATTTTATTTTTTTGTAAAATTTTGAATCAAAGAACATATATAATAATAAAAAGATGAGAAGCTAAAAAGTTTGTCATATTTATTATCTTTTTTTCTGAGGTGGTAAGTACTTCAATTTCAGTGTTTAAGTTATCGTACCAAATTTCATCTGCATCCATTTGTAGGAAAGAACTGAGGGTAATTAAAGCAGGTGCTGGTTCTAGGTTTATTAGAGTAAGAATCGCACCAGAACTTTAAATAGATTGGCGACTTCACCTCTTAATTTTCCAGTCCTTAAGAACTTGATAAAGTTCATATCTTCTTTTTCTTCATTCTTCATTGCTAAACTTCATTCTTCATTATATTGGCAGTCACGGGCCAATTTATTATGTACTCTGCAAGTATGCAATAGATTGGGCGAATTTGCATTTACAAGTTTGTGCCTTGATATGAAAGTTGTTTGGTTTAAAGGGATCTGGAAAGCAAACTTTTCTATATCTACATTTTGTGCATGCAAGGTTAACTTACGATCAATTTCTAGGTCACAGCCATTGATATACATTTAATCTCTATATCTAGTTATAAAAGGAATGATAAAGTTGTTTACGATCCGATTACAAAGTATTCCTTTATGATGATCTTTGAAGCATTCCTCCGATAATCATTGATTAACATTTGGTCATCTAATTTTCTGTCACATGAATGCAGTTGCACCTAAAACTTCATGAACTCAATGAATATTAAACAACATAATCATCGATGTTGGTTATCATCAAGACTTGATATAAGCCTAGGTTACAGGGCTAACGATTATATTATTATACTCGGTTTGATTAGGAATAGGAGTAGGAGTATAAGTAGATTATTTATGAGTAGCGGATAACATACACAACTAAAAAGTCCTAAAGTATTATATCAAAAGAATTCTGAGAATATTCTTAGGTCTTCATAGATTGTTGAAAGAAATCAGACTAGGCATATTCCTCCCAAATGCTAGACCATTTATTTTGGAAATTATTTTTCACATGTGGTCTCGTCAGGACTTGGCATGCCCGTACACATCACGACTCTCGCATCTTTTGCACTTGTGTGCACGTTGATGCGTTTCAAGAACGAACAACTTGATAATTGTTTACTTTTGTCAAGCTGGATGAGGATCCCTTGCCGTACTAAAGTATATCAACAAGTATTTTAGCAGTAAACTGCTAACATGTTTTAGCAGTGTTCAAATCTTGTGTTAAGATGTCACTATTCGGGTCTAGCCCGAACAACATGTCGAGCCCAATCCATGACTCGTAAAGTCAAAAAGGCTCGGAGTTGGTTAATGGGTATAACCCCAAAAAGACCAAATGACTTAGTATCTATTTACTAATAATATCTCCTTGTGAGGTATTATAAGTGGGATGTCTCTTGCCCGGAGAAATGGAAGAGAACAAACACGTAAGATAGAAGGAGAGACAATTCTCAACCTTCTCCATTCTTTTGCATACCAAGGGAGATCGATGGAGAATGACTCTTGGACGGTGGAAAGATGGACTGGGCTCTTGTACTCTCGAAGTACGTGTTTATGCATACGCATATCTGGATAAGTCTCAAATACTTCATGAAAAAAGAGAAAAGTTCAAAGCCTACATTCACAAAGTATCAAAAGCTAACGTAAAAGAAGGTGCATCTAGAATCACTCTGAATAACGAGAAAAAAAGTTAGTCTCTTAATCTACATATCCGGACGAGCGAAGAATAACCGACATACTGAGATTCACAAACCAGGCATGAAAAGGAGAACAAATGTGCATCTAGACTCATAAAGTTGGAGGAAAAGAAAAAAAAATAAACGACCAAATTCATAGACCAGACAAAAAAAATTTGAGAAATAACTTGTCTCTAGATTCACAAATCAAACATGAAACGAGATAAGATGTGCATTAAATTCGCAAACTAGATCAGAAAAGATATGCAAACATATTCACATGGTGGATATGAAAACAAGTATCCACCCTCATGAGAAATCAATCAAATAAACAAAAGGCAAAACGTTCAAGATGTGTACGAAGCTTTTGTAGTCGTAAATGTAATTAAAGTGGGTCCACACGTGCCGATAATAGGAGCATCGATATGCAAAAATGTGAAAATGGATTTGGTCGGCTGTATGGTATATGAAAGGGAGAAAGTTTTGGCTGCACAAACAATAAGGCTATCACCAAAGTAGCAGAAGCTGAAAACGAATGTAGGGAGACCTTGTAAGGTTACCAAGATAAATTCGATTGACGCTGAAGTTGTGTGTAATAACTTTGGAATTGTAATGCTTAAATAAGAAAAACCAAGCCATGTTAATATCACGCTTACAGTATAAAAAGTCAAATGTAAGATATATTCTAAACCAACAACATGTAGTTGTTTTAAGGGCTAATCCCAAGTCGGTAACCTAAAGTATTTAATATTCAAACATACCCAAATCGGTACCTCAAACTTTATTCTCTAGTCAATGTAGTCCATCATCTAATGAAGTCTCATGACCGTTAAAATTTTAATCGACAAATAAGGTATTATTGAATAGATGTCTAATCTAGAAACACGTGGATTCTTTTTATCACCTTCTTCAATTTATTGGTTGGTTGAGGACATAAAATCAAATAGTTTCTACAAGAGGAAAATAATAACAACTTTATATTGGCAACAAAATAAATTCTTTTCTCTAATCTCTTGACCCCTTTCCTTTGAACAAAATTTGACTGCTACCTGGGTTGTAGGAATCTTCCTCCAACTCCCTGTATAATGATAATCAATAGTTGCTAAATGTTTATAATGGCTTTTATGCTAATACTTTCAGTAACAATTCTTAACAACATTGCTTTAACGTTATAAATAAAAGTTACTAGAAATATTTGACGACTACTAATTGTCATTATATATGGAATAAGAGGAAGATTCTTCCAACTCGGTTAGCAGCCGATTTTTTTTCTTTTCATTCTGCATCTTTATCTAATAGCCCAACAGCCACCACCTGTCTCCTTGGTCGAACAATCACCGACGTCACCCCTAGCACAACCACCAATATGATACCCACCTAACACCACTGTACGCCTCTTCCCATTTGTGTCGAAAAGCCCAGCAACCACCATCTATCTCCACGGTTGAACAACCACCAACGTCACCTCTAACATCACCACCATAAACCATACCCACCCAAAATCACCATACACATGCACCTTACGTCGTGGCACTTTCCACAAATGTCGTTAGCCATTCCTTGATTACTCATTACAATCTTCACATATGGGTTTTGTCTTACTGAATTGTTGGGTTGTGCAGTAGATAGTTTTTGTGGGTTTGTGTGTGTCTAACATATTTCATCAATTTTTGGATAGGGTTTCATATCTCCTTGGAATATGTGAGATTGGGAAAAGATTTGATGATGGGTTACTTTAAAGTAACGGAGGCTGTGATGTGGTGGTGCAAAAGATTGAAATCGCGACAGAGTTTCCACGGTTAAGTTTGAAAAGACTGATAAGTCGACCGTGGTATGACGCCCAAATGTAGAAGAGGTGGCCAGCGATGTAGTGTTGAGCTGATGTCGTGATGGTAGATGGTATCAACAGTGGGGGTGGCATTGGTGGTTTGCTTGGTTGCGACGGTGGTGGTGGTGATGGTGGTGCATATCGTTGCGACGGTGGGTTGATGGTGGTTTTTTGAGTGGCCGTAGTGGATATGGTTTCCGTGTTAAACTTTGTAATGGTGCAGTGTTTTGCTGAACAGAATTTTTCTATTGACCAGGTAGCAGCCTTATTCTGCTACCCCCTCACATGGCACCTGTTGGAGTCCACTTGTTCGCCGTCATTTGGCCAAAATCATCATAGGCACTATATATATATATATATATATATATATATATATATATATATATATATATGGGGGTGCAAAAACACATCAATATGAACCGTAGATCTAAAATGTTACTACAATTTTTCTGTGATGTTACAACATTACAAGTCAATCATTTTCAGTTTGAGAATCATCATCATCTTCATCACTTTCCTCGTCGTCCTCTTCTTCGTGGGACTCATCGTCCTCTTCATCTTCTAAGTCATCCTCTTCATTAGTAGACTCAGTCACATCGTCTCCAACACTTTCCAAGTCTTTCGCGTCATCATCTACGACTTTTATCCTACATGAAGTGTTGCTGGAAGAGGAAGATCGTCCACCTCGTTGTTGATCTCAATAGGGAACAAGACAGGTGGTTGGTCGGCTTGAAAGGAGTCTAACTCACTGTCATATGTCACGGGCAATTTCTTGGACTTGATAATTGTATACCAATAAGATTTGGGATTGGCGATGTCCTCTGCGTAAAATACTTGTACAGCTTGACTAGCAAACACAAAGGGCTCGTCTGATGCAAGTCTCGACTTGACATTGACATCTACAATCCCTTGAGAGCTAACATGGATTCCTCTATTGCATGTGACATCAAACCACGTACACTTGAACATTACCAGGCGGTTTTGGGAACCCAGATACGTTAGCTCAACAATCTCATCTACCTCTCCGTAAAAGTCCATGCAATTCTCGGCATAACAGTCGCTATTGTCCAAGACTCCACTGTTTTGGGTTTGTTTTGTTCGGTCATCGTCTTTTACGTTAAACCTAAACCCGTTGATGATATAGCCTCCATGACAGGATGTTTGTTTGTTAGGGCCTTCAGCTAGTAATTTCAAGCAAGAGGCCACTGGTCTATCCATTGATTGAACCTATTGTAGATGACGGTAAAAATTAAGGATAAATCAGTATACTAATTGGTCACAGAACTGTATACAACACATAATATAATTTCATTAAACAATCTTACACGCCTTTTGAACTACTGTACAAATTGTGATTTCCGATGAGATTCAAGTCCAGCGGGATCAGTGATTAAAGATTCCGCATCGAACTCACTGCAAACTAATATAGTTGACTAACTGATCACACACTTTCAATTATGTACAACAATGTAAGTAAATTAAGACTTTAACTTATTCAACGAATACCGAAACTTTATCGCAATTTAGAATGACATATATTGTTGCAGCACTGTACTCTTCATCCGTTAGCCATTGAGTATACATTCGGTCGAACTGACTACCTGATTGCTTGAATATTGACAATTGCCCTTCCCAATTTGTGCTTGATCTGGGGTCATTCGGCCTAGTTGATTTAATCTTGTATCAACATTAGGCCCGAAATATTGACTACAAAAGTTTACAAGTTCTTCCATTACATAAGCCTCCGCAATTGAGCCCTTTAACCTGAACCTTAATGTGGACTTTTTTCTTTAAATGGAACATGAACCTAGAAGTTTAGCAAACCGAGTTAGGTGGAATATCAATGATAACATGTGTCACATTAAGTGTAAACGAACAACTATAACAGATTAAAGATTACTCTCGAAGGGATACATCCGCCGATATTGCACGAGTCCACCTATCTTAGCTTCATATGCCAAGTGAACTGACAGATGCTCCATTGAATCAAAGAACGAAGGTGGGAAGATTTTCTCCAGCTTATAAATCGTCACCATAATGTTCTTCTCAAGCACTTCCATGTTACTCATCTGGATCGTAGAAGAACATATATCTCGAAAGAAATGAGATAATTCAGTCAAAGTCTCACGAACAACCTGTGGCAACAGTCCCCGGAAGGCAATAGGAATGAATCTCTCCATGAATACATGGCAGTCGTGACTCTTCATCCCTTAGAACTTGCATTCCGATACATTGCAACAGCGAGATATGTTGGACATAAACCCATCCGGAAGCTTCAAATTCTTAACCCACTAACAGACCTTCTCCACTTATTTCTTGTCTAACAGTAAGGTGCTTTCGAAAGTATCATCCTCCCACTGACTGTCTGAGGATGCAATTCACGGCGTACACCCAACTGTTCTAGATCCCTTTCTCGCTTTAAGGTGATCTTTCGATTTGTTTTTGACATTCATCACTGTGTTGAACACGTTATCAAAAACGTTCGTCTCAATATGCATCACATTCATGTTGTTTCGGATAACGAACGTTCTCCAGTAGGCTAACTTCCAGAAGATACAAAATTTTCTTCAGTTGTGCTCTTTCCCGTACCCTGGAATCTTCTGATCTGGCACACCCTTGCCGTGTGGTATGTCAGTATCAAGTGCCTCCAGGTGTGAGAGCACTTCTTCACCAGATGGGTAGTCCAGTGTGACAACCTCCACCTCGATTGTCCTGTCAAATTTATCCTTCTGCCTACGAAACTGATGGCCCGGTGGCAAAAACTTACGGTGACATCCGAACCACGAGGGCTTTCCACCGTGCTTTAATGTATGATCGGGGTTCACGTCCATACAAATAGAGCATGCTAGCTTCCCATGTTTGCTCTAAACACATGTCATTCCCAATGCGGGAAAATCATGTATAGTCAACATCAAAGCAGCCCTCATCTGAAAATTATGTTTAAGGAATGCATCATATGTTTCGAGAAATGCCTATTAAGATGTCCGTTACCACCACCACACAAAAATAATTTACCAAAATACTTACATTGAGCTTTTTGAATGCCATCAATCATAATATTCTCAAAATGATTACAACACGGAGTTTTTTCCCCTTTTGGACTTTTGGCGGACTAGCGACAGGATTGCTCGGTCTTTCAATAAGATGATGACCGCTCATCAGGGTAAAATTCTGCCCTGAAGTAGTAGTGTCACTTCTTGAGCTACGTCCTAAATACTGGGTATCTTCTGAAGGTTTATATTCAAACTTTGGAATATTTAGTTAAACTGTCAAATGGCTTGGGTATCTATACCATTACTAACGGATCTTGAAAATGGAATAGTTGTGGTGGTGGTGCTGAACGTTTGGTACATGATTTAAATAATCGAGACATATTTGACGCTAAAATCATTTGTCAAGAATGAAAAATAAAACTAGTAAGAGTAATTAAATCAAAAGGAGTAAAAGCAGTAGATAAATAAATAATAATTGTAATTAAAAATAGGAGAGGGTTAGTACTTAGTAACAAATAAGAATGGTAGAAAAGTTGTAGAATTTAGATAAGAGAGATTGAGAAAATTGGCGTGAAAAATGTGAAGAAGAGGAGGTGAATTTATAGATTTTTTTAAGTTCATAAAAGACTAAAATATCCTTAAAAACTAGCCGTTTATAGTTGTTGGAAGGGTAAAAGTGTAAAAGCGCATAAAATAGTTGTTAGAAACTTGTTGGACGAAAATACCCCCAAAACTAACCGTTATATAGCTGTTGGGGGGGGGGGGGGTAACAGTGATATTTTACAAAAATATGACCGTTGGAGGGAAATACAAAAATTCAAAGAAAAATGGGTCAGAGTTGGATCGGGCCAGACTCGTTTCATTGGGGCCGAGCCTAAAAAATGGGCCGATTACGGGTCGAGCCATTTTTAGGGCCTGACACGGGCCTTTTTAGGGCCAGACCAGGCTTTTTTGGCCAATACTTCGGCCTGGCCCTTGCTCTGGACAGTGGCCCTATACCACAGGGCCTGCACTGTTCACCTTTAGGGCCGGCCCACGGGCGGCCATGCTTTTTGACATCGCTACCAAGAGGGGTTGAGTGAATTGTGCTATTCTGCACGACGAGTCATGTATGTAATGATAATTTAGTAGCTTGTTAAATTATCATAATTGTTGTCTCTTTACACTAGGGATTTACAAGTATCGCTCATGCGGATACAACAAAAACATTGGTATATAATGAAAAAAATAATAGTGAATACTGTAATACCAAAAAGTATGTGGAAAAATATTTGGGCGATTTTTAATGTGGTTCGGCTATAATGTGTCTATCTCTACGGGGAGTGCAAACTAGAAATGCCAATGGGGCCTATCAGATGCGGATCTTATGAAATCCGTACCTGCCGCGATAGTCTTAAAACCTCGTCCCGCCCCACCTTGTGCTGCCACCGGGTCGTGTATGTACAATACTATAACCGATACTAAGTTTGTTTAGAAAATCATCCCCACCGTGATCCACCCCGCACTTCCCTATACTCGCACACGAGGATCATCTAAACGCTTTCTATGTAGTAACCGATGAAGGAGATGATGTTGCGGTGCTGGAGGTGGGAGAAGAGCTCGATCTCGAAGCGAACTAGGCGGTTCCTTGGCGGGAAGAGAGGCTTTAACGCTTCAAGGTGACTTTGTTGCCGTTGTCGAGGAAGTTTTAGGGCCATGAACATAGACCTGTAGCTACTGCCACTGATGAGCATGTGGCGGTTGAAGTTTTAGGTGGCGTGTCTGATCTCAGAAGCGGCGGCAGATCTGCGACCATTCCGGAGACATCTCCGATGACTCGTTGTTGTTCTTGTTACCGCATAACTTGAGAAGTAGGTGGTGGAACATGGTTGTGGCTACCGGTTAGGTTGTCATGAGGTTTTTGGCCATGAGGGGTTGACGGTGGAGGGGGAGAAAAGATAAGAAGAAGGGAGGCAGCCGTGGGTAAGTCGAAGGAGATTGAGAGAAGACTTAACATTTTAGGGTTTTGGATAAAAAGTATATATATGCTAGGATGGATGGCTGAGATTTATTGATGCATAGGGTTAGTATACCGGGGCAGGTTGGATAGAATACCAAACCCGACTCTAACCCATCACAGATTTAAAAAAATTTCCATACCAACTCCATAACCCGATCAAAGTCAAAATAACCAGCTCTTAACGGGGTGACGCGAGGCGGGGCGGAGATCCACCTATTGTGGATCTAATTGTCATCCCTAGTGCAAACTTCTTCTAACAATGTGAATATTAAGACAACTACAAAAGAATATTGAAGAGTTTCATCCCAAAAAACCCAAGGTCCTTATCTAACTAGAAGCCTTGTACACCTTACTCAATATTCTCTCTCAATGAGAAAGTAGGTTACGACAACACTTACTTGCTCACTCTTTTTAGGATGATCTCTAGAGGGGGGTGAATAGGTGTTTTACAACTTTGAGTATAAATTAAAAATAAGATTACATATATAACAACAATAAATTCAACACAGAGATTTATATTGGTTCGGCCCCACCAGCCTATGTCCAGTCCCCGAGCACTCCACACAAGGGAGACCTACTCGAGCCTTTCACTAACCAGCTAGCTTCGGGTGCTAGCTCAACCACAGTACAATTTCTGAAACCCTTCCAAGGTTTCCAACAATTTATAAACGAAAAGAGATTTACAATTTGAATACAACCAACAAGCTCCTTCTTGAGCAAATGTTACAATGAATAAACTAAGACTAAGCCTTCTTAGGTGGGAAGATCTATATTCTTTCAAGAACCAAACCAAGAAGCTTACAATAGACTATCTCAAAGATGAACTCACTCAACAGAGAGTAGATGAACAAGATGAGAGAGTGTTTTGAGATGAGTTAGAGAGATTATTGAAAAAGATTCACGAGAGATGTCTTAAATGCTCTAAAGGATCCCTTTTTATACTGGAGAAGAAAATGAACCGTTGTGAAGGGAAAGCCTGAAAATTGATTCAACTGAAGCATAAGATATAGTCGATTGAAAACTTAGTGAGAACAGACACTGAAGAATTGAGTCGACCGAAAATGACATTTCATTCGACTGAAAACTTTTGGCTTCGACTGAAAACTTTTGCTTCGATTGAAAACTTTTCGCTTCGACTGAAAAGTTTTGCTTCAACTGAGAATTTTTGGCTTCAACTGAAAACTTTGGCTTCGACAGAAAACTTATTTTTAAGACTAGAATGAAGGAACTGCACAATTGAGTTGAATGCAAACTGTTTGTCTTCGACTAAAACATTCTTTTTGGTTCTCTACTTGAATTTGTGTGAGATCTTTTAAGAAGGACTTATAAATGCTAAAGCCATGTGTGTTGAAGAACCATTCTTCCCCTTCGGTGCCGGTGTGTCGAGAGGGAAAAATATCCGGACGAGTCACCCTAAAGCCATGAGCCTGATAGAAGATCTGATGTGCCAGGTAACGGTTCTGTTTAGTCAAAATGCTCGTGGTGAGATAGGCTTGGCGACGATAAGCCTGAAGAGCAACTTCTTGCTGTAGTTGAAGATCATGCTGCATCCGAGTCAAATTCTCCAGGATTGGAGTATGGTTGATAGGAAGAGAGGAAAGGTTAGAGGTGAGTTCGTTAAGAAGGGTGTGAAAGTCTATTTGGTTCGAGAGAAGCTGGGCTGAGGAGTGTTAAACCGACTGCTAAAGGGCAGCAAGCTCATGAAGAAGGGCAGCGTGGTTGGTTGCAACAGAGGCAGCTAGGGTGGTTTGTGATTCAAGTATTAACTGAATCGAAGTGAGAGACCAGAAAGGTGCTCAGAGAGTTCAGAGTTATCGATGGAGAGGAACTTATCAAAATTAAGATTTGATAAGTCGTTCAGCGGGCTGAAGAAGGGATCAGAGGGGTGGGCAGAGGTGGTACCGAGGAGGAAGGGTCAAAGGGAGGGTATGGTATGGAGGGAGATGGGTTAGTAGGCATAGGGGGTATGAACTGAGAAGGAGTAGGTGGTGGGGGCAGAATGGACGGGGAAGGATCAGACAGTTCAAGTGGGGGAACTGCACGAGTAGGGGAGGTAATAGGAGTATGAGAGGGAACAGGAGCAGGCGTTGGAGCGGGAACCTGAACTAAATGGGTATGGGAGGGGTCGGTAACAGTGATCCGCTCAAGAGATACAGTGTCGATGGTGAGATCAGATTGAAGGGCAAATCCTGTACTACGAAGAGAAGTTTCGTCAAGAATATGATGACTCGGACACATTCCGAGATAGATGTAGGAATAGGGACATGAAAATATTCAAAAACACGAGTCAATAAGAGACCAAAGGGAAGATTAGCAGATGATTTTTTTCTTCCGGGCATCCATTATAAGCATGATAATAGCTGCAATGTTTAAAGGAGAGCTCTGAATAAAGTGTGTGAGGAGAATAATGTCGAGATATGTAAAGGAGGAAAAAAAGCCAGAACGGCCAGAAAGGTTATAACACAGAATAAGGTGAAGGACATGATGAAGAGGGGATAGGTCACCTAAAATAGGTTTGCGGGGTCGAGAAATGGACGGGTCTCATTGAAGGGTTTGTGTTTGTTGGAGTGGGGTAAAGGAGCTAGTGGTGCACCACGTGTTTCCCAGAAAAACAATGGTGGAGGATTGATTTGTAAAATCGAGAATTTGGGCAAAGGTGGTGGCATCGAGGCAGATGGTGACCCCATTAACATATGTGGTCAAAAAGGCTGAGGACATGGCATTAAATGTTATATTCGAATAGAACATTTGAACAAGACAAGGGTAGTAAGTGGAGGAAGGAGAGATAATGGAGGGACAGCCTCATTCGGTCAAAAAGACTGGTAAGACCAAGTTGAGTCATTAGGTTAACGTCACTTGGGTGAGCCGGTACGACCTCTCGATTAAAAAAAATTGAGTAAAAGATGATTTGGTCATTAGCGAACTCGAAAAAATAGGGAATACGAAGAATTTGGTTACTATTAATATAAGGACAGGTGGGTGGCAGGCAGGAAGGAGGAGAATAAGAGGAAGAAGATGCAGCAGGAGGAGAAAGATGGAGGAACAGTTGACGTCTGGTGGTTGCAGCGACGTGTGGGAGGTGGTGGTGGAGCAGCAGTTGTAGTTGGTGGTGGAGTAGCAGCAGCAGGTGGAGGAGCCACGTGGGATTCATCGTCAATGTCAATGACAACACGGTGGTGACTACGAGGGTGTGGGTTTGAGTCCATGTGGGCCTAGAGGATAGGTGGGCAAGAGAGAGAAGAAAAGCAAAGGTCTGTAAAAACTGGACAAGGAACAGTGAAAAGGGTAGCAGTAAAAAGTGAAAGGGAAAAATGAGGGGTATATATAGACGACGGATTTTCGGTGGACTGAAACATCATTTTTAGTCGACTGAAAAGATTTAAGTCGACTGAAATATGACTTTTCAGTCGACTGAATCCAACCGTCGAGAAATAAGAAAGAAGTTTTCATTTGACCGAAAAGTATTAAGTCGAATGTAAACTACTTTTTAGTCGACTTAAACAAGCAGAAACAAGACTGAATATTCAAAGAGAAAGTTTTCGGTCGACCAAAAACTTTTAAGTCGATTGAAAGAGTGACATTTTAGTCGAATAAAAAGGATTTAGATAAGATCACACATTCCTAAGCGATGACGAAGAGAACAAAAAGAGGATTCAGCTAAGGGTATTGTAAAGATATCTGCGAGCTGATCTCCAGAACCAACTTTCTTGAGTTCTATTAAACCTTTCTGAACATTGTCTCGAAGAAAGTGGTGATGAATATCAATGTTCTTAGTCTGCTAGTGTTGAACAAGATTTTTACTAATATTAATAGCACTGCTACTGTCACACATAATAGAAATATGATCTATTTTGAGGCCGAAATCCTGCAAAGTTTGACGCATCCACAGTACTTGGGCACAACAACTTCCAGCGGCAACATATTCTGCCTCAGCTGTGGAGAGAGCCACATATGTTTGTTTCTTACTGTGCCAGGACACTAAAGCATCTCCAAGGAATTGACAAGTGCCATTAGTACTCTTACGATCGACAAGACATCCTGCATAATTAGAATCCGAAAAACCTACTAGATCTAGCGAGGAGTTACGCGGATACCAAAGTCTTAAATATAAAGTCCTTGAGAGATATATAAAAATATGCTTAACTGCAGAAAGATGAGATTCTTTGGGACAAGCTTGAAAACAGGCACAAATACATACACTAAACATTATGTCAAGTCTAAAAGCAGTAAGATAAAGCAAACTACCAATCATACCACGATAAAATTTGTTATTTACATCTTTACCATTTTCATCTTTGACAAGATTAACACTAGGAGAAATAGGGGTCCCTCTAGGTTTAGCATTATTCAAGCCAAACTTTTTCAAAAGCTCCCGCGTGTACTTGGATTGACTTATACAAATTCCTTCTTTTGACTGCTTCATTTGAAGTCCAAGGAAAAAGGTAAGTTCTCCTATCATGCTCATCTCAAATTCCCTGTGCATACTCTCAGCAAACTCTTGGCATAGATCATTGTTAGTGGTACAAAAAATAATATCATCAACATAAATTTGAACTATTAAAATGTGCGAATTATGATTTTCGTAAAAAAAGTAGTATCGACTTTACCACAAGAGCATCCATGATCAATGAGGAAGCTGCTAAGACAATCGTACCAATCTTGATGAGCTTGTTTAAGACCGTACAAAGCCTTTTTTAGCTTAAAGACATGATTGGAGTATTTTTCATTTTCAAAACTAGGAGGTTGTTTGACAAACACTTCCTCCCATATTACCCAATTTAAGAAGGCACTTTTCAGGTCCATTTGAAAAAGTTTAAAGTTCATATGACATGAAAATGCCAAAAGCATTCGGATAAATTCAAGTCGAGCGACTGAGGCAAAGGTTTCACCAAAATCTATCCTTTCGACTTGATTATATCCTTGAGCAACTAGTCTAGCCTTGTTATGAACAATATGTCCATCCTCATCAAGTTTGTTCCAAAAAAATCCACTTGGTGCCAATGACCTTTTGTTGCCCAGAAGGCGGAACTAGTGACCAAACATTGCTTCTCTCAAATTGATTCAATTAATCTTGCATGGCAAGGATCCACTCAGAATCTCTTAGAGCTTCTAAAAAATTTTTAGGCTCTATTTGAAAGATAAAAGCAAAATCTGCACAGAAAAAATTTACCGTAGATCGTGTTGTAACTCCATGTTCCACATTACCTATGATTTGTTCTAATGGATGACTGGAGGAATATCTCTAGCTTTTTGGGAGTGGCTGAGTCTCATCACTGTTGTTGTGAGAGGATGTTGAACACTCCCCCTCAGTTGAGAAGACATTAAGTTTGTTGTTCAAGTCTAGGAAGAGTTCTTTACTGTCATCACCTGCATTCTTCCCTGATTCTTCAAAGTAAGATTCTTCGAATACTACATGCATAGATTCTTCAACAGTCAGAGTTCTATGGTTATAGATTCTATATGCTCTACTTTTTAATAAATAACCAAAAAATATTTCCTCTTCAGACTTCGCATCAAACTTATCTAAGTTCTCACGATTATTCAAAATAAAACATTTGCAACCGAAAACCTTGAAGTAATCAATTTTGGGTTTTTGATTTGATAATAGTTCGTATGGAGTTTTGTCATGAATCGGTCTGATGAGAACTCTATTCAACACATAACAGGAAGTGCTGACGCTTTGGCCCATAAATATTTTGGCAGATAGTTTTCATGAAGCATGGTTCTGGCCATTTCTTGCAGAGTACAATTCTTTCTCTCTATAACCCCATTTTGTTGGGACGTTCGAGGAGCAGAAAACTCATGTGAAATGCCAATTTGAATACAAAAAGGAATAAAATCTTTTTCAAATTCACCACCATGATCACTTCAAATTTTTTAAAAGCTTCAACTACTTCTCATTTTGAAGCTGCTTAACAAGACTGAAAATTTTTTCAAACGCTTCATCCTTATGAGTTAGAAAAAGAACCCAAGTGTATCTTGGAAAATCATCAACAATGACGAAAGTATAAAATTATCGGCCAAGGCTGGCATTTCTCGAGGGGCCAAAAAGATTTAAATGAAGGAGTTGAAGAGGGAGGGAGGTGGAAACGACATTTTTGGCTTGAAAAGATATTTTTGACTGTTTACCATATTGACAGGCATCACAAACCTTATCCTTGACAAACCTTAACTTTGGTGAGCCTCTGACACGCTCTTTCTAGAGAAATTTCTTGATTAGATCCATGTGAACATGACCTAATCTACGATGCCACAACCAAATATCATTATGTTGAGCAGAAAGACAAACTTCACGAGAGGAATCAGATGCATCAAAAGATAGAGTATAGATATTACCATCTCTTTTACCAACCAATGTACTTCTATCTGAGGCATGACTGATTAAGCATTGATTGCCTTCGAACTGAACTTTGTGTCCACTATCGATGAGTTGACTAATACTTATCAAATTGAACTTCAAACCGTCAGCCAAGGATACATAATCTATAGATATGGAACCGGTACCAATTTTACCTTTACCGATGATCTTCCTATTCGAGTTGTCTCCAAAGGTAACAAGTCCTCCATTCCTCGAAGTGATATGGGAGAAAAGTGAGCGATCACCGGTCATATGCCTTGAACATCCGCTGTCAAGAATCCATTTGTTGGAATCTACCCTTGCTTTTAAGCATGCATACAACATATTCTGGTTTCGTTCCTTTAGTTACCCACACTTTCTTGGGTCCTAGAAAATTAGATAAACAAGATTTTGACACCCAAACTTGTTTCATTTTATTTTTTGTAATAGAAGGGAATGACTAATTTCTGACAGCACTAAGAGGAAATTTTTTAACTAAGTGCCATTTCTTCTTACATACTGTACAGAGTGTGAATGGTGAGCAAGAAGCTAAATTTTTGTTAAAGAATTTTTTTTTAATCTTTTTGCTTCTTTGAAGCATTGTAACCAATTCCACTTTTTTCAAAAACACATCTTTGTCTTCCCAAAAGAATATCCAAGTTCTCTCTTCATTGGGTAAATTTTGAAAAAGTAAAATTCAGATATTCAATCTCATTCTCTAAATTCATTTTTTGTGTAGAAATTTTGTAACGCCCCGAAATTTAAATATGGAGCGTTAACGCCAAATAAGCAGAAATCAGAAAAAAGCCTTATGATTATCAGAAGTCTCCCAAACGGTAAATCAGAGCATGCACTAATAATTCCAAAAATGCATCAATATCTGACATAGGGGACCAAAACTTTTATACAATCCAAAAGTTTCTCCAACACGGAGTTTCAAAACAAAACCTAAATGATACCAACTTATCTTAGTTGTTATATTTAAATGTCAGTACTAACTCTGAAATAAGGCAGCTAACCCTTGGTCACACAGCTAGCCCTTTAAATCCAAAATCCCACATACTAATCACCTGAAAGAAAAAACAATAAGGGAATGAGCCAAATGCCCAGTAAGGTCGCTCAAAAGACCAATCAATCAGAAACAAAAACATCTGAGAAACGAAATTTCGGAAGCACAAAATTTTTCCAGCGGAACGGATAATCAAATCAAATTTCAAATGTCAAATTATATCTGAAAGACAATATTTCAAAGGCACACCAGTTTTGATTGAACAGAGGTCAGACCAAATATTCAATATCAAAATATATCTGAGTACGGAGATAGACACTATCAGATCAAATATCGAATATCAAATATATCTGAGTACGGAAACAAACATTATCAGACCAAATATCAAATGTCAAAATATATCTGAGTACGGAGACAGACATTATCAGACCAAATATCAAATGTCAAAATATATATTAGTACAAAGAGCCATTCAGAAAGTGGTCACATACGTCATTCCTGACATATGAGGCCGGTTCAGAAAGTAAGATCGCGATCTCTAGCTCAACTTCCCTAAGCTAGCCCACGTTTCACTCCACGTGGGTAAGTCGGAACTAAGTCACATAAACTGTGACAAGACTCATAAATTACCAAAACAAAATCTCAAAATAACCGTTATCAAATATCGAACATGTCAAATAATATACAAAGTTTACGAAATAATGATAACCATTAATTACTTAAACGAACGGTAATCATATAGTAAAGTTTGAGGTCAAACAAATTCGACGGAATTTGATTTTTCACTAGTCATATCATTGAGAACAAATTGAAAACAAAGTTCAAAGCAAAGGAGAAGAAGAACCACTTAACTCAATTTGAAGAAGTTCGGATTTCAAAAGAATCTAAAGACTTACATGAGCGATTGGTTCATCGCTGATTTGAACTTCGAAGATTAAACTCTTACCTTAATCAAGCCTTTTGAGAGCCACAAATCCTTAAGCTCCTTCTTAGAGTTTCCAAACTTTTCAAGCCCTTTTTCTCTATCTCTCGCTTTCTTGCACAAAGGAGAAGAAAAGAAACAGAGAACTCAAAAGGGTTAGGAATGAAATAAAATACTATTTATATGGGACAAAAATCAAGTTTGCATTCAACCGAAAACTCCCTAAAACACCTTTAAGTAGACCAGAAACACCTTTAATGAAAATACTTTTAATTCAACAGAAAAAAATTTCATTTGACTTAAAAGTACTATTCAGTCGACTAAAATTACTGTTCATATATATATTTTTTTCTGACCGAAAATTAGTTTTCGGTTGACTTAAAACTTTTAAGTCGACTAAAAACTCCAGTAGCTCATTTTCACATACAAAATCTTTTTATTCGAAGAAAAAACTATTTTCATTCGACTTGAAACTTTTAAGTTGACCAAAAACTTCAGAAACTCTGAAACACTATTTCCCTTCATTTTTATTCGAATGAAACCACTTTATATTCGACCGAAAATTTCAGAAATAAACCCAAACATTTTCTCAATATTGTCAAAAAGACCATAAACTTTTTTATTCAAAAATACTAATTTTGCACAAGGAAAAGAAAAATTTCGGAATATTACAAATTTCTTTTAGTTGAGATTTTAAGGATTCGTTTTCAACTGGAACTTTTACTCCTCTAAGAGATTGGATTTCAGAAGACAAATAAGAATTTTCCTTCTTAGAAGCATTCAGATGATTTTTTAGAGAAACATTTTTAGAAATATAAATATCAACCTTTTCTTTTAATTCTTCTTTTTCACCTTCTAACTCTTCAACAGTATGTATCGAATAAAGAGTTTTATTTTTAGATTAGCATTTTTAACTTTTAACTTTTCATTATTTTCACTGAGTTCGAGAAAAGCTGACTTGAGTTCATTATAATCAAGATTTTCAGAGATTACCTCATCGGAGTGATCATCCTTGGCCATGAAGCAAAGTTGAGCTACATCATCATATTCGCTAGTTTCTTTGTCACTTTCATCAGAGTCATCCTAAGTCAGCAGGGCCTTCTTGGGCTTGAACTTCTTTTCTTTGAAGTCTCAACTGTTGATGCTTGCAGTTTTATTCTTGAGTTGCGGACCATATTTTTTGATGTGTCCAGTTCTGCCGCATTCATAGCAAGCATCAGAATTTTCCTTCACATTCTAATCACTATTATTTCTTTGATGTGATTGGTTTGTAGGATTTTTCCTGATCTTCCCATCTCGCTTGCTTGCCAGAAACTTCTTGAATCTTCGAGTGATGAGAGCCATTTCAGGATCAGAATCATCGCTGCTCTCTGTAAGTTCATGATGGGTCTCAACTTTTAGAGCTAAGCTCTTCTTCTTGGAGGTGGTTTCTTCTTTATCCTGAATCTTCATCGTAATTTCATAAGTCATTAGAGAACCCACCAATTCTTCAAGCTTCAGCACATTTAAGTCCTTTGCCTCTTAAATGGATGTGAGTTTTGCTTCCCATCTCTTTGGAAGAGATCTGAGAACTTTTCGGACAACTTCTTTTTCTGGGTAGATTTTACCCAAAAGCTTCAGTCCATTTATAATGAGAGTAAATCTGGAGTACATCTCATTTATGGACTCGTGCTCCTTCATTTTGAAGGCCTCATACTGTTGGACCAACATGTTGATCTTGGTATCTTTCACTTGATTTGTACCTTCATGAGTGACCTCCAACAGCCTCCACATTTCGCTAGCTGTCTCACATGCTGAGACTCGATTGTACTCATTCATGTCAAGGCCACAGCTGATAATGTTCTTAGCTTTATCATCCATGGAGAAAAGTTGTGCCTCATGAGCATTTATTTCGAGAATTTCTTTTAGAATCTTGATTCCATCCGGTCCATCCTTCATCGAAATTATAGGACCATTTTCTACGACATACCACACGTGCGTATCCTACCTCAGAAAATTCCTCATACGATTTTTCTAGTAGCTGTAGTTGTCATTCTTCAATAAAGGTGGCCTGGTGGTTGCTGATCCTTCTTCCATAATGCGATCTTTAGCTTTAGACGATGAAGTCAAAATAAAATACCAAGGCACATGGCTCTGATACAACTTGTAGGTCCCTAAGTACACCTAGATGGGGGTGAATATGTGTTTTACAACTTTGAGTATAAATTAAAAATGAGATTACAGAATAATTACAGATATAACAACAATAAATTCAACACAGAGATTTATACTGGTTTGGCCCCACTAGCCTACATCTAGTCCTCGAGCACTCCACACAAGGGAGACCTACTCGAGCCTTTCACTAACCAGCTAGCTTCGGGTGCTAGCTCAAACTGCAATACAATTTCTGAAACTCTTCCAAGGTTTCCAACAATTTACAAATGAAAAGAGATTTACAATTTGAATATAACCAATAAGTTCCTTCTAGAGCAGATCTTACAATGAATAAACTAAGACTAAGCCTTCTTAGGTGGGAAGATTTACATTCTTTCAAGAACCAAACGAAGAAGCTTACAATAGACTATCTCAAAGATGAACCCACTCAACAGAGAATAGATGAGAATAAGAGAACAAGATGAGAGAGTGTTTTGAGATGAGTTAGAGATAGTATTGAAAAAATATTCGCGAGAGATGTCTTAAATGCTCTTAAAGATCCCTTTTTATACTGGAGAAAAAAATGAACCGTTGTGAAGAGAAAGCTTGAAAATTGATTCGACTAAAACATAAGTAGAGTCGACTGAAAACTCAGTGAGAACAGACACTGAAGAATTGAGTCGACCGAAAACGACATTTCATTCGACTGAAAACTTTTGTCTTCGACTGAAAACTTTACCTTTGACTGAAAACTTTAGGTTTCAACTGAAAACTTATTTTTAAGACTAGAGCGAAGGAACTGCACAATTGAGTCGAATGCAAACTGTCTGCCTTCGACTGAAACATCAGTTTGGTTCTCTACTTGAATTTCTGTGAGATCTTTTAAGAAGGACTTAGAAATACTAACATGGATTGAAAAGATTTAGGTTCTTGCATCTTCAAAGTGGTTCGAATCTTTGAATCCCAAGTCCAAGTCTGAGTTCAAGCTTTATCCAAGGCATCATCTTGACTTTGTTTGATTTAGATAAATTCTGAAATAATTATCTTAATAATTTTGTCAGATTAATGTTAGAGATAATAAATTTGGAATCATCAAAATCGATAAGTTAACAGAGATGAAGTACCTTATTTATATTTATAGGTACTTTTTAATTCCATACCCTGTGTCGGGCGTGCCACTAACTTTATATTAATATCAACTCCAAAAGTTTGTAGCAACATTTGCTACAGTGTTGTGTTGGTTACTTTTCATGCCAACGATAATGGAATGTCAACAATTCAATAATCTTGAATTGTTAAGTACTGTTGTTTGGGTAACTAAAAAGTCACAGCAGGAATTTATCCAATAAGATACTCTATTTATAGGATAACCTCATGGACCCACTAGCTTGATTTGTAAATATTTTTTTTGTTTTTGTTTTTGCAGTTATATGTGATTTGATCATATTATAAAATAACCTAAGTGCACGGGAGGTGTCATAAATGATATAAACACCACTATTTACAATGCAATGATTATACTCTTTTATTCTCTGGACTGGGTATGGTGCAACATCTACCATGCTTGTCCAACAACTCTGATATCAGCATTAGGATCAGCACACTTTGTGAACCAAGTTTTTTCCAATTCTAACTTTCAGCAACATAGGTATGGTTCCCAGTAAAAGACTAAAGATAACTTACAAGTACTTTTTTTTATCTTCGCAGTTATTACAAATTATTTGATCTAAAATTATTTGATCTAGTGATATCACTGCCAACAATGTGCAGGATTGGAACCTTCCAACTATGAAGGTCTAATTCTCACTCTTGCCACAATTGGCCCCTTCAACAAGAACCATCTTCATGGCATCAACTAGCTCTAGCATTTGCTCCCTTGAATGAAGTGGCGACGGATACACACAGACACAATCCAGTTCTCCATCTCGTATGGTATCAAATATGCCAATTGACGGACCGACACCGTGAACCGAGGCGCAGCCCATGTAATCATCCAGCCCCAGGTTCCGCTGAGCCTCCTTGGTGTTGTCGATCACGGGATCTTCGAACACCGTTAATAATGAAGCTCTCAATGAGGATGATGCCGTCAAGCCAGGATTGTTAATGGCTTTGCACATGAGAAAGTTGAGATCAGCCATGTCCGAGAAGTGTTTGTTGTTGTCCTTCGAATTCTTGAAGGCCATGTAGCTCCTTTTTGCAACATCCCATAGCTCGTCTCCTCCTTTTACGTGATGGATGTTGAGGATGGCAGAGTGGTAGAATCCTGCATTATTGAGGGTGCATTCATCAGTGGTAATGTTTCAAGGAAGTTATATACATTTAAGTTCCATGCACCTTTAACATTTGAGCCCCACAAATATCATTAAAGTGACTATCTAACAATACATATTCAATAGATTTTTAGCAACAAAAGTAGAGCTCAAGTAGCTGAAGGTGAAGTTCAAATATGACAATTGGGACTCAAGGTTTGTGGGATTATACCTTAATAATGAAAGGTTAAGCCATATGCCGATTGTGGGACTACAACTGGCAGCCACCGTCAGCCGCCGGCAGCCACCTCCGGCCGCCGGCGACTGCCGGCCGCTGGCAGCCACCTCCGGCCTCCGGGGACTACTGCCGGCAGCCACCACCGGCAGCCACCAGCCACCGTCGGCCACTACCACCGTCAACCACCGCTACGTCCCACCACCGCCACCGCAAACCACCCAAAAAAAAGTCAAAATAAAAGGGTTACTAAACACCAAAAAAAAAACTAAAAAAATAAGGATTATCCAACACCCACTTGTTTTTGTAAAAAAAAAAAAAAATTAAATTGCTATTTAAAAACTAAAAACCAAAAAAAAAGTTTTGTCAAGCCAACCCTAAGTTTTGACTCAATAAATTTTCATTCGACTTTTTTCCCGTTGATAATAGAAATATGCAATGTAGTTAGTCTTTTCATATTTGGACAAAATTGGCATTTAATATAGTTTTAAAAGTACAATAGTGACAAATACAAGTTTCAAGCTGCTTTCGCTTTCCAAATAAATTCAAGTATCAAAACATTGGCATATATGTCTTCGTGCTATCATCTGATTTTAGAGGTCCTTATCCTATTTACATTTTGGCCCTGTACTTGCAATCAATCACAAACCATCGGTAGAAATGATATTAATAGCTCGTTTTGGTACACGATCAAGATCATTATGAATCATGTGGTGATTCAAAGCTGAATAGAGCCATGTGTCAACAGCCTACGCAAGCCCCGGCCTCTTTTGGATCTTTGCCATTCCTCTGGCCGAGGCCGACTTAAATTTTCAGCCGAAGTAGGACAACAATACAGTAAATATATACAACTAACAGCAGTTATTGTGCACCAAGATTGCATTAGTTGATGTTGAGAACAATTTATTGGTACATTTGAAGACCACTGCAACCTCATTGATATTAAGTCCTACACGGTTGCTCCATCACTTTAAGGAAAAGTAAATGCTGTCTTTTAAATGCATAAACAGCACATCAGGTAGGTGACACTTGCAAAGTCTAAAAGCAATTGGGCCAGCACTTAATTTAGTATCTAATGAAGGAATAAATATTGCATGGTCTCACATTGGTCCGATCATTTTAAAATGTTAGTTCAGGATAGACTAATGCAGAAGAGACTTAAAAAGGAGGCCGGGGTTATATATTTGATTTTATATTCAATTGTCCCATATGGCCAAAAAAAATTTATTCCCAACCATACAATATTTCTACCAAAAGACATTTTATTTAGACTATATAGTTTGTATGTGATTTACTACAGTACAAAGTATAGCTAGCAGAGTCGTACTAACTCTTCCTTTTCTTAAATGACACTTCAAGAAAAAGAAGAGTCGAGTTTGTGATTAAACTTGTTGCATCTTTTGGTTTGAGTCGAAGTGGGTTGTTGGTAGTCCGTGTTTTCTTGTTTGCACTGCCAAAAATCCAGTAATGTTAGCCGGCAGCGAAGCAGGTAGTATATGGTGGTTGGGCTGTGGTGGGTTATTGGCAGCGTTGGTGCATAACGTCGCTGTCTCTTTGGTTGAAGACTTCGATGGTTAGATGGCGTAGCGGGATACACATGCGCCACGGAAAGGGTGGACACTCCAAACGAAAGGTGAGACGTTAATTGGTTGCGTGAGGAGAAGAGCTACTCTAGTCCCTTGATGATGAACATGGTCTCTCACTTTGTGTCCACGAAAGAACTAAAAAAAGCTAATTTTTTTTTTTTTTGGAAAAGTAGTGTAGAATTGTATATGGTGTTTGGGTTATTTTATATGTTTTCATAGTGACTTTTCTGTTGGTTATAACTTATAAACTAGGCTTGTTGGCAATTTTAGGTGTAGTAAAGAAATACAGAAAGAAGGGAAAAAGAACAAAAGAGGTGTCATTTGTAGAGTATGATTTGATGTAGGGTTAAGTTAAATGATTTTAAATCTTTTCGTGTGAGTTTACTTGATGTTACTTGTTGTAATTTTAGCTTAATCTTGGTTTGTAAACTTATCAAGTCCGGGTACAAAAAGTTGAAAAGCCGAATGAAGCCGACTCTTATCCTTGCTAGATACCCAAAAATTTTAGTTCGATATTGAATCTGCTTTGGGCGAATAAGAGTTAGGCTCAACGACCTTTATTTGCTTCATTTTGATATGATTCTATGATTTGTTAATATAACTTTGTCTTCTATGCAACAGTCTGTTTACTCTGATAACTAAGAATACAAATCTTGTTATTGATATCAAATTCTCTCTGTTATAAAATATTTCTTAAATGACACTTTGTCCACGACTTTAACGTGACAAGTGACGTTGAAAATCTTAAGAAAATTTGAGCCCCAAACTAAATCCTACACCGGAAGGAGTAGACATGCTCACCTACAGAACAATTGGATCTCTCATCCCATAGTAGTCAGTACTTCATTGCATGTTTCTTACTATATGCGAGTGCATACAAATCAAGCAAGTTATTGCATGCCACCAACTTTTGTTCACGTAATTTTCATAAACTTGAATTCATATTGAGCATGTATTGCAAATCTAGCAATTTATAGTGAGAAATGAACTCACTTTTTGGATGAAAATGTTCCCGTGTTCTTCTTTCTGTTAGGCTGATTAGTGATATTTTCATGTCAATAAATGCCATGGCATACTCCTAATTAGATTAGTCTTGTATAGAAGGGAGAACCGAGAAAATTTGGAGTGGAACGGTGATAGATATGACGTGCTTTCACGGACGGGTGAGATCTACGGGATAGAGCGGTTTTCAGCAGAAAGAAGATCAAAAAATTATTATCCTCTCATGCACCACGTTATATTTATCATCGTTATGTTCAAATTCTTTTCTTTTTTTGAGAAGAAGAGTGACTTACCATAATTATGAGTAGAGAGAGAAGGGTCAAGAATTGAACGGCAATCCATTAGGGTGACGACTCCATACTTCTTCAGGTAGTGATCAGGTCGGTATTTGGAGGAATGAGCCGCGATGAGTCCGGCAGCAGCTAATACCCCACATAGCTTGATTCCTCTTGACTGGCAACCCTGCAAACGCACAGCAGAGTGAGCGTCAAAAGGAAAAAAAGAAGGTACTGACGCATCGTTCGTGAAACTGAAGATGGGGATGACCACAGCCCTTGTGACCTAATCTTAACCCCATATATTCTTGATGGCACCAAATTTCAGACACATCAGATTAGATACTTTTTTTGGATGAAGGTGAACCATAATAGAAAGGAGATTGAAGACCTCTTTCCCTTTTTTTTTTTAACAATGATATAATTTTTTAAGTCAAATTATTATATCCAATGAGACTCGAATATGTAACTTTACACAGAGATAGACATTTATCTTTTAGCCATCACCTTGACTTCGATTGAAGAGCATGAAATTTGGCTGCAATCCTAGTCTTGAGAAGTGCCTAAAATCCTCTTATATAACTGGACAAATGATGGTCGATAAATATGATTAATGATTTTTAAACAGTGATGCATAAAAATACTGTTAAGAAAACTTGTTATGTTTGTAAAATCAACAACAATATTTAGCAACAACTAATGATCACTATATGGGGTGGTTGAAGGTTATTCTTGATACTGGAGTTTCAGCCAAAACTTTCGAAAGCATTGCTTCAAATTTTTTTTGGGCATGAATTCAGTTTTTTCGATGATATCGACTTACAACTTTATTAATACACGAGAGAGCATAGGTGGGATTTTCCAGCTTCATAATGTCAGATACAAACATGCCACACACAAAGAAGAACACTGTTGAGATGAGGAAGAAGTACTAAACATTGGCAGCAGGTTAGGAACTTCCATTTTTGAAGTACCAAAAAAATGGCATATATGCTTTTGGAAGGAAGGCAGTATACTGCAAAGTTCTACTTACAGCTAGTATCATCTCAGTGTCATGTGAGTTCATGTGCAGCCTCACCACCTCAGAACACCTAGGCCGCTTCACATCTTTGAACTTCAAGTTTGTAAGCCTAAGTGAGTTCACTGAGTACCCCAACATGTCCACTCCATGAGCCCACAACGTCTTCTTTGCCTTCCCATTAGGAATGAGATCCTCAATTCCTAAGCTGACCTCCCCTTTGTTTTCTATCTCCCTCTGTGCCACCTCTCCCTCATTTTCTCCCATCAACACCATCAACTCCTTGAGCAATGACACCGCCGTCGTCCGGTCGCACGCTGCGGTGTGGAGCCGAAGCACGAGCACCCATTTCTCGCCAGGTACCGTGTAAACACTGGCGAAGAACAAGTCTGCCCCCGTGCCAGGGAAGCGGTTGGGATCCGACCACAATTTGTTGTTCAACTCCTGCTCGAGGATCACTTGTAGTGGAGAGATTGAGGTGTTAGATGGGTTAGAGAAGTAGAATGATTTCACTCGGAGGTGAGGTTTTGGGGGTGTGATGAATGAGAATGTGCTTGTAGTTGTGGTAGTATTAGTAGTGTTTTTATGTAGCTTGGACCGCAGTATAGGGTGGGCATTCTGGATCTTGTGGAGGGCATCTTGGAGAGCTAAGGAATCTGGTTCTTTTGACACTTGAACTGCCAAAACCGTAATGCCTGTGCCACATGACACTGCTCCGCACCAATTGTGCTCTGTGCCGCCCAATGATCGATCCTTGAGCTCAAGTTTTATCTGGTTGTGCTGTTCTTCAGTCATTTGTGTGTGAGAGAGAGGCAGAGACTAGGACAGTGAATGTGCTAAGATATATCGCTATGGAAGTTGTTATTTGTAACCAGGAACAACCCTGGCTACTTCATAGGAGGAGCACAACCGAAGGAAAGCGCTTTCTTTGGTTGTGCTCTTCTTCAGCCATTTGTGTGTGAGAGAGGGTGAGAGTGAGAGAGGGCGAGAAATAGGCACTAGGACAATGAATATGCTAAGACATTGCACTATGGAAATTGTGATTTATAGCCAAGAAGAACCCTGGCTACTTCATTGGAGATGTTCATGCGGACGGTCTGTAGCACGTGACTATAGGAACAGTTATTGGAGACCCGTCACATTAGCAAAAACAGTACAAATTGAAGTGCGCTTTAATGTAAACATTGTTTGTACGACATGCCACTTTTATTCTACAGTGTTTTGACTTAGGGTCCAAACGAATGAAGTGACAAGGCCCGAGCTGCCGAACAGCTCGTTACTGTAGAGGCATACTTAGGTATTGGGAGCTCATAAATCTTGGATACATTTAATGATGTTAGTGAACCATCACACCTAAGACCAAGCAACCAAATTAAATTCCTATCCGGGTCCCTTCTTCTTACCCTGGCAAAAGATATCTACCTAACGTACCTTTGCTGCATCATCAATATACTCAAGTACAATATTCAGCCTGAACACTCATTTTCTTCGACCAACAGCTTTAATTTTCACGTCTAAATAATTGATTTCAACAATCGAAGAAGTACCTTGTTTCCAATTGGTTGTTACGTGATCTTAATTAGTCCACTGTTTAGCGATCCAAACTCTGTGCAGAACTCGGGCTAGTTTTAGTAGTTATTACACTTGAAACTTGCATATTGGACTGTTGCCTGGTTTACTCAGTTTAGTTTTGTTTTTTTTCCCTTGGTGGCTGATTGGTACGTACGAGGGAGACAAGATGAACAATCAGATTCTTCGTCCCTAAGAGAAAAAGAAGAAGAAATTAATATCAAAAGATTGAAGAGCTTTTAGCTCAAGAAGGTCAAAGCCTTGTTCTATTCTTGTGAAGGGATAGAGGCTTGATCCTCTGGTATTTTTTTGGGGGGATTGTTCAGAGCTCTACACTCAAGAAGGCCAAGACCTTACTCTATTTCAATTTCGAAATAGCGGTGTTGGTTAGAAGATGAGCTCCTTTAAGAACTGTAGGTTCACTAAAGGAGAGGAGTTGTCAAGTCTGGTCGATAGAACCAAAACATCCTCTTTTAGTTGAAAGTGCCTGCACATAAGAGGATAAACAAGAATGTAGTAGCTGCTAGATTTAGTCGGATTCCTAACTTAGCCACTTAAGCCCAAAAAGCATAGCAAATTTAGACTAATATACTAAGAGGGTGTTTGGAATTTATTTTGGGATAATCAAACCTGATTTAATCTAAATTAAATTAGGTTTGTAGGTGTTTGACAAAACATATTAATAGATTTAATTTGGCTAAAAAAGCTCAAAACTGATTAATTCCATAATCTTGAAAAGTGAGGATTATGAAATAATCACTTCACTAGTAATCAGTTTGACTTTTTAATTTACCATACTATCCTCATATTACTCACAAAATGATATCTTATACCCTTTAACTAATTTGCAAAAGTTATTTTACTATAAGCACCAATGTTAGATCGTGGTTGTTTTTAATTTAAAGTAAAAAAAAAATAGAATAGCTCTTGTAGGCGGACGAAAATAACTTTTTGATAGTTTATTTTTGTAGTATAGTTATTTACAAATAAAAGTTATCCTCGTGTCACCTTTTAAAATTGATATTAGAAATTCATTTATTAAGGGCCTTCTATAGTCATTTTGTCATAGTGGAGCATTTTTTATCGAAACACTTTTATTACTTTAAGCTAATTTACCACTACTTTTGCTGAATAGTAAAGTGATTTTGCTTAAAGTATATTAAAATTTGATTAAGATTTAAGTAGAATTTTATTTTTTAGAATCAATTTCAAACGAGCTCTAACTATTCCAACATGCCATTAGCTAGCTTGTTATGGGCTTCCCCTTGAAAGGATCCGCCTTTACAGTTCAATGAGATTTGCATCTACATTAGTAAAGTTGGGGAACCATATCTTTTAATCCCTACATTTAGTATTATTTTTCTTTTTGCGATGCTCCAAAACGTTTGGTACTTCTTCTAAAGTTAGGATTCTAAAAAGTTCATTATCTACGTACATACCGTTTTAAATGATAGGGATAAATTTGAACTTTTCAGTCATCCATCGAATGCAGTGTAGATAAGAGTATTAGTTGTCCATATGACTTTCCAAGCGCTAGTAAAATTCACTAGCTCAGTAACTCGAGTCAAGCTCGGGTGGGTTTACAAAATAAAATATAGTATAAAGTGAAAAAGTGTATTATTGCGTACCACATATCGTGAGATAAAAAAGACATTAACAGTATAAAAGAATATCTTATTTTTCTATAAAGAATAACCTTTGTACTTAAATTAATCACGACTAACTTAAGTAAAATATCAAAAAATGAATTCATCTACTTTTCTCCGAACTTTTGATTATTAAACAACATTATTTGTTTGATTAGGATGTATGCAATTACTATAAGATTTTGTATATACACGTGTGTTTAGCTATATAAAATTAAATAGCGAATACGATTATAGTTGTAATTAAAAATGGTGATGCTATTCGTATCCCTTTTGAATTGTAAATGTTCAATATAAGAAAAACGACTTTTAGCGACAGACAATTCCGTCTCTAAAAGCCGTATATCCATCGCTAAATACTTTTAGCGACGGACACCCTCTCGCTAAAAATCCGTTGCCTACAATTCCGTTGCTAAAACTCTTGCGACGGAATTTTGAAATCCGTCGCCTAAAGTCAACATTGAACGACAGACGTACAAATACAATTAGCGACGGAATATCCATCGCTAATTGTATTTTCTGTATTTTAATTTATTTTTTTCAAAAATTATTTATTACGTAAAATATTTAGAGACGGAACAATTTGTCGTCAAAAGTTTTAACAATAGATATAATCCGTCGCTAAAAAATATGATTTTTAGCGACGGATTTTCATCGCTAAAAATTTGTCACTTAAAACTTCAACGACGAAAAATCACTTATTCAAGTAAGACTTTTTAGTGATGGAAGAAAATCCGTCGCTAAAAGTCAAACTAATTTTAAAAATAATTTTTTTTATTTTTTTAATATCTAAACTTGTAATTATAATTTCTCAACAATCATTCGCAATCCAACAAATATTTCTCAATGTACATTAAGGTTAAATAATTACTGATCCATAAGCAATTATTTAACTCTCATGTCCTCCTGAACTTTGTATACATTTTTCAAGTAAGACTTTTTAGTGATGGAAGAAAATCCGTCGCTAAAAGTCAAACTAATTTTAAAAATAATTTTTTTTATTTTTTTAATATCTAAACTTGTAATTATAATTTCTCAACAATCATTCGCAATCCAACAAATATTTCTCAATGTACATTAAGGTTAAATAATTACTGATCCATCAGCAATTATTTAACTCTAACACAGACACAACACATGTGTAAAGAATGGATTCTATACTAACAAAAAAAATGTATACAAAGTTCAGGAGGACATGAGAGCGGCGTACAATAGAGTACGGAGGGGGGGGGGGGGGCACAAGAGCGTGATACAAACAGCTAGGAGGAGAAGGGCTAATCATCGGTGAGTTCTGGATTTGGATCCTACTGATCGTCCTCGTCCATGGGGGCACTATGATTCAGATCCGGCTCAGCATGCTCGCAACAGTGCCTGTATGTAAAGGCACGGACGCATTAATCGCGATAGCAATGGTATAAAGTGTTTACTCAACATATATTGTGGTTATACCTAATTATTCGCCGCGACCATCCTAAACACCCTCGTAGCAATGCTACAGATCTTGTCATCTTGTAATGACAGTCGTCCCATGGTCGATGTCTGGGTCTGTGGAGGGGCAGCGGGGGTGGGGACACTCCTATCAAGACATGTGCAATCGTACCGGGGAGGCCTTGTACGCGGCCTATTGACGACCCTCGGTATATCTAGCCATCGCTTTAATCCGCCCGTACTCGTCGACGCTAATAGCTGTCTGGACTGTTCCCAGACCCTCCAATATGTTCGTACGAGGCCTGCAAAATAGTGATTTGACATTCAAAACATTAAGGCGACAAACATAGAATACAAAGGCAAAAATTTAACAAGCTAAATAAATTAATTCCTAACTTACATCGATCAACCGAAAAATATCTAAAACATAGTCCCACGACTAGTGTTGATCATCCTTATCCTTCTTCCTCACGTGCGTCTGAGTGTACATTAGAGCGCAGACCTCATCTAGCGCCAGGTTGCGGTGCTTAATTTCATTCTTGTGTCGGAGGACGTCGTGAGCCACCTCCCCCCCCCCCCGCCCCATGTGTGTGAGATCTTTGTCCTGTCTGTTCTCGCACCCACTCTTACTCTTGGCCTTCCAGGATGTATCAGTCCTCTACTTATCAACCATCTCTCCCCATACAGATGGACATATCCAATGAAGAGGAAATTTCTTCCACTCCTCCATCGGGGCATCCTTGGACGTCATCTTCCTTGCCTGCTCCCATGCGTCATGCAGCCATCGTGGGTAACTTTTGCCGGTGTAGGCAAAAAAAGTTGCCGCCCTAACGCTTGCTACTCAAGAGACTCGAACCCCTCCTGCAAGGCATCCAATTACACAATCAATAAGATTAATTTAAATTTACGTTCTAATTAAACAAATAATGACTGACACAAACGGCTAAAAACCATACTAGCCACTCCTCCCATAAGGACTCCCTCGTCATGGCATCCCAGTCCTTCCAGTATTGCCTTGGCTCAAAGAATCGGTCCTTCACAAGGATGTCAATCTTCGTCTTTATTGGATTCTTCAAGATCCTGATAGAGAAACAAACATTGAGTACATTAAATAATTGGACATTAATAAATATCAGAATTGAAGATTATAAGTACTGCATTATGTAAATTTTTTACTTACTTGTCCTCCTGGGTGAGAGTAACTCTTTGTTTACGCTAGGGATCGATGCGCACCCTGCGTGTTGGTCCACGGTCTCGTAGAGATCCTACAAAACACCAATATTAATATAGATCAAATATAATTTAAATATAAGTCTAGCATTATGACCAAACGCCGTTATCAAATATACTTGAGACAGAAGAAGGAGAACCAGTGGGTATGTGGGAGGAATCAGCCCGAGGCTAGGCCAGCAGTTGGGACTGGGGCTGGGCCCCAGCCCTCGCCTGTTGGATGTGAGCACTATGTGCCTCGTCATCAGCGGGCAATGATGAGGCATGAGCCATTGGGGTTGACATAACTCAGCATCCACTGCGACCACGGATGGCCCGTAATCGATTCATGCCTGACTTCATGTACAACAAGTCCAAAGAAATTAACACATACAAAACAATGTATAGTCCACATCATCTTACAACACTACATAAATGAACCGAGTATATATATGAACTAAGTATAAAAACACTACATGAATCGAGTACTAAAAGAATGCATGTTATAACAGTACAAGTCAATCATCTTCATTTTGAGAATCATCGCTATCATCATCGTCGGACTCGTCATCATCTTCTTCCTAGGACTTGTCGTCCTCTTCATTGAGTAATTCTTCTTCTTCGTCAGTAGACTTAGCCTCATCATCTTCAACACTTTTTATGTCTTTCGCGTCATCATCTATGATTTCTTCTCCTACATCAACTGTTGGTTGAAGGTGAAGATTGTCCTCTTCGTTGTCCACCTCAACAGGTACTGAGACAGGTGCTTGGTCGGCTTGAAAGGTGTCTACCTCACTGTCATATGTCATGGGCAATTTCTTGGAATTGATAACTGTATACCAATGAGATTTAGGATTTGTAACGTTCTCCGCGTAAAAGACTTGTGCAGCTTGATTAGCAAACACAAACGGCTCGTCTGACGTAAGTCTTGACTTAACATTGACATCTACAATCTCTTACGAGCTAACACAGATTCCTCTACTACATGTGACATCGAACCATGTACACTTGAACATTACTAGGCAGTTTTGGGAACCGAGGTATGTTAGCTCAACAATCTTATCCAGCTCTCTATAAAAGTCCATGCAATTCTTGTCATAACTATTTTGGGTTTGTTTTGTCCGGTCATCATCTTTTACGTTAAACCTAAACCCATTGATGATATAGCCTCCATGACAGGCTGTTTGTTTACTAGGGCCTTGAGCTAGTAATTTCAACAAGGAGGCTATTGGAGCATCGACCGACTGAACCTATTATATAGGATGGTGAAAGTAAAAAAATCACATATGAAATAGCATATAAAACTCAATATATTTTGGTTAAAGACTTACACGTCGTCTGAACTACTCTATAAATTATGATTTTCGATGAGATTCAAGTCCAGTGGGATCGGTGATTAAAGATTTCGCAACGAATTCACTACAAATCGAGAGAGTTAACCTACTCATCACACATTTTCAATTATGTACAGTAATTATCTGAAGTCAAAAATTTACTCAACGAGTGCTGAAACTTTATCACAATTTAGAAAGACATATATTATTGCAACACTATACTCTACATCAGTTAGTGTCGAGTATAGGTTCGTCCGAATAGATTACCTGACTACTTGAATATTGATAATTGCCTTTCCAAATGTGTGCTGGCTCCGGGCTCATTTCAGCCTACTTGATTTAACCTTGTATCAACATAAGGCCCAAATTATTGGCTACAAAAGTTTATAAGTTCTTTCATTACGTAAGCCTCAACAATTAAGCCCTCAACACGAGCTTTATTACGTACTTTCTTCTTCAAATGGAACATGAACCAAAAAGTTTAACAAATAGAGTTAGGTGGAATATCAATGAAACAGTATTTGCATTACCTATAAATGAACAACATAGAGTTAAATCAATACCTCTCGAATGGATACATCCACTGATATTGCACAAGCTCGTCCATCTTAGCTTTATACGCCAAGTGAACTGGCAAATACTCCATTGAATCAAAGAATGACGGTGAAATTTTTTTTCTCAAGCTTGCAAATTATCAACACAACGTTCTCCTCAAGCACATCCATGTTACTCCCCCGAATTTTAGAAGAATAGATATCCTAAAAGAAATTAGATAATTCAGTTAAAGTCTTGGATATAACCCTTGGCAACAGTCCTCAAAAGGCAATAAGAATGAATCTTTTCATAAATACATGACAGTCGTGACTCTTCATCCCTTGGAACTTGCATTCTGATACATTGTAGCAACGAGATATATTGGACGCATAGCCATCTGGAAGCTTCAAATTCTTAACCCACTAACAGACCTTCTCCATTTGTTTCTTGTCTAGATAGTAAGGTGCTTTCAGAAGCAGCATCCTCCCGCTGACTGTCCGAGGATGTAGTTCACGACGTATATCCAATAGTTGTTGATCATTTTTTTCTTTAAGATGATCTTTAAATTTTTTCTTGACATTCATCACTGTGTTGAACACATTATTGAAAACATTCTTCTCAATGTGCATCACATCCATGTTGTTTCAGATAATGGGTGTCCTCCAGTTAGCTAACTCCTAGAAAATACATTGTTTCTTCCAGTTGTGCTCTTTCCCGTATCCTGAAATCTTCTGATCCGACACAACCTTGTCCTATGGTATGTCAATATCAAATGCCTCCAGGTGCGAGATTCACCAGATGGGTAGTCTAATGTGACAACCTCACGCTTAATTATCCCGTCAAATTTATCCTTCTGTCTACGGAAGTGATGGTCTGATGGAAAAAGCTTTCGATGGCATCTGAACCACGAGGACTTCTTACCGTGCTTTAACGTATGACCAGGATTCACACCCGTACAAGCAGGGCATTCTAAATTTCCATGTGTGCTCCACCCACACATCATTCCTAATGTTGGGAAATCGTGTATAGTCCACATCAAACCAGCCCTCATCTGAAAGTTCAGTTTGAGGGATGCATCATAAGTTTCGACTCAATGATCCCATAGTTGTTTGAGCTCATCAATCAACGGACTTAAATACACATATATCTCCTTACTGGGACTCTTCAGCCTCAGAATAAGCAGCGACAAAAACATATACGGCTTCTTCATGTACATGCCTGGTGGAAGGTTGTACGAGACAATAATAACAGGCCTGTGGAGTAAAAAATGCTAGACTACCCTAAAGGGTTGAACCCATCAGTTGTTGAACCAGGTCTAACATTCTGAACTTCCTGAGCAAAGCTTGGATGCTTGTGGTCAAATTCCTTCCACACCTCTCTACCAGCTGGGTGTGTCAGTACATCGAAATCGTTGCTACGGGTCTCACAGTGAGCCCTCATATGTTCAACCGCATTGGAGGAGTAATACATCCTCTGAAGCCTTGGGGTAACGGGGAAATATTGTTGTACCTTCCATGCAATGTTTTCTTTCTTTCCTTTGTCCGATTTATACCTCAAATGATCACATACTAGATACCGTGTCAAGTCCTTATTATATTTCCAAAACAATACACTATCGTTATTCCATGCGTCTATCTGCTCATAGCTCAATCCAAGTTTCCTCATTATCTTCTTCGCATCATAGTACGATGGGGGCAACTTTTCACTCTCCGGCAAATTTTTTTTGATAAAATTAACGAACTCGTTAAATCCATTCTCACTTAGCCTGTGGTCCAAATTCAATTGTAATCACCTACTAACCGCAGACAACCGTGTGTGTTTCTGAATTTTATCCTACAAGGGTTCCTTCGCGTCTCTTAACAAATCATAAAATTGGTTAGCCCCCTCGTTCGGCTGCTGGGGACTGTCATCGCCGTGGTAGTCATCCCATTCAACATTAGCATGTCCAGTATCCATAATCATATCTTGGTAATCATATTGTGCCTCTTTCCTAACGTCAGCTTGACTAGCCGGGTTGGATGACAATACTATCGTTTTCCCGTATTGCGTCCACCTTGTGTACCTACCCATAAAACCATAACAGAGAAGATGTCATTTTACCACATTTCTCCTTCTCCAATACAACAACTCACATTTACTGGATGGACACCTTATCATCTCAAAGTCAACATAAGCAGGATGCACGTAAGCGAACTCGAGAAATTCATAGACGCGATCCTCAAAATCATAATCATTCTTCCTTTTCATCCAACTTCGATCGTCCGACATGACAACCAAGATTACTATATACTTCCTTAAATTAAAACCAATCATTAGGCAGGTTCATCGTGCAAATGCATGCGTGTGACAACATATCTATATATACCTCCTCTGTTCTCTAATAGGTAGTGGTGCTGTCCTATTCAAAAAAGCACATGTCTATAAAATAGTTACCAACTCATGCTTAGTCTTATGTCTATAAAAAGTTCAGCAGCACCTCTCTGCATTTCTCTAAGTACAAGACATCGATTAGGTGTTCTAACATTCATTTAATCTTGCCTTGCAAGATTTTAACGAATGTTAGAACACCAGATCTATATGGACCCGGAGAAACACTGGAGAACGTAGACAAATATCCATGACATAGAACACAGAGCATGAGTCGATACACTATTTTATAGACACTTAGCTTTTCTAAATTGTTCAAACTGGACATCAAAAGGCTCATTACAAAGCATTACTTTGTAATGAGTACCTTTGAATGAGAACTAAGGGTTTTCATGCATGCATGCATTTAAAATTAAGTAATCTGCAACAATCTTTCCGAAATATCAAAATTACAGAAAGATGGAATCATTAGGCTTATTTGCAAGTACATGTCATAACCAAAATGATTCACTTTTAAATTCATTGACAACAAGTTGTAACTAACTCATTGTCAATGGACTTCACAAAATAACAATGGAGATTCCTAATGTCGGTAATCGACTCACATTTCTCGATGGAATATAGAGTTCATTCAGGTTTTAATTAGGGTAATGTCAAGATGTGTTAGGGGTTAATTAAGAGTTCCTTATGGTTAATTAGGGTTACTTAGGGCTGGATAGGGTTAATTGAGTTTAAATAGTATTAATTAGGAGTTAATTAGGTTTAGTTAGGGTTTATCGGGGCTACTTGGGGTTAATCGGGTTCAATTAGGGTTAATTAGGATTTAATTATGGCTAATTAGAATTAATTAGGTCTAACTAGTGTTAATTAGGTTTTAAATAGGTTAATTAGGGTTTATTAAGGCTAAGAAGTATGACTAATTAGGATTTAATTAGGATTTATCAGGCTAATTAAGATTTAATTAGGGTAATTAAGGTTAATTGAGATTTAATTAGGGTTTATCGGGACTAAGTAGGGTTAATTTGGGTAAGTAAGGTTTAATTAGGTTTAATAAAGGTTAATTAGGGTTACTTTAAGATGTGTTAGAGGTTAATTAGGAGTTCCTTAAAGTTAATTCGGATTTTTAGGGTTAATCGGGTTCAATTAGGGGTTCAATTAGGATTAATTGGTATTAATTAGCGCTAATTAGGAGTAATTAGTGCTAATTAGAGCAAATTATGGTTTACTTAGATTGATTAGGACTAATTTATATTAATTAGGACTAATTAGAGCTAATTAGGATTAATTAGTATTAATTAGGGTTAATTAAAGTTCTAGTACAATTATACACTATAACAATTATAAAAATCGGTCGGGGGGTGGGGGGGCATCGCCAGAGGGAGGGGGGCATAGACTGTAGGCTACAATATAAGGGAGATCATGCTATTAGTTTAGCATGCCATTTTGGCAGTAACTCTGACAATTGTGACATTAGCTTCCATTGGCTTATAGTTTGATCCAGATTAAACAAAATGCCAAATTGACTCACCTAGATCAAACACTTATACTTCAAGTTTAACATATAGAAATCACAAGAAAAAAGTACACAGATAGAAGTGCAAAGCCTCATTCATCAATTTGCTACTAGTTTAATCCTGATTTAAATTGACGCCAAACTAGCCTCATTCATCAATCTGTTATATCCTCGTAGCTGTGCTGGAGAAAAGAGATGGAGGCAGTGGGCTGTGGAGCTGAGAGAATGGGAGTGGAGGGCGATGGACTTCATCTGCAGCTGTGGAGAGAAGGGGCAAGGGACTTTTATGACAGGACTTTTATTCTGTCGCTAAAAGCCAAAATTTTTTAGACACTAAGCGAAAAGTATTTTTAACGATGGAAAATGCCGCGGCTACAATATTTTTTAGCGACGAAATTTTTTTAAAAAGGTGATTGAGAATTAGAATTTTTTTTTAAAAAATTAGCGACTGAAAAGCCATTGCTAAAATGTCGTCGGTAAAGGTTTGTACCAACAGATGTCTCCGTCGCTAAAGACTTTTAGTGACAGGCCATTCCATCGCTGAAAGTGGCTTTTAGCGACGGAAGAAAATTCTGTCGCAAAAAACCCTTTTTCTTGTAGTGGTTATATATGAATTTAATTCCTGACTTCAGAGGGATTTTAAGGTGTTACATATGTCCTGGAGATTATAATAATGATTAAGTAAAAATTTAAAAGGAATAAAGTTGCATTTCAAATTTAATAGGACTTATGTATGTACCTTACCACTTTTAAATAAATTATCACTTTTTGCAAAAACAGATTTTAACACCACATAGTATTTGATATTTTCATATATATGTTTTCATTTAATTTTTGTAAGATGTTAGTTATGAGAAAATTCAAGTTGATGAAGATGAATTGTTGTTGTTTTGGTGTGGTAAAATTATTTTCCACATCCACCCTAAATATTATTTGTCGCCAAATTATAATTTCTATATCTATTATATGCATTTAATGAGATTTTCTCATGAAGTACACTTGCTTTATCACAACATAATATAACCTATTTAAGAAAATATCGGGTTATATTTATAATTGTAATGAGCTTGGAAAGGATAGCAAATATCATTATATTGGGCTAATATTATAAGGCGGCGTTAATCAACCACTTGCTATTGAATTTGTAAAATAATCACTACTCACATTTGTAATCAATACCATTCTAATCAGAATTAAATTTTAATATTTATAACTTGTCTAAGATTTACCAATCAGTCTTATTTTTCATAAAAATTTAATTAAGCATAAATGAAAAGTTCTTTTTATTGATCGTAAGGGGTCAATGTAGAGTTGTTTTAAGGATACAATAATAAAAATTAAGTCCTAATAAGTTTATTCATTAATTAATTAGAGCTTTAGGATATTTAGAATTAAATTTTCAATTATATAATGCTAGTTGATATGATAATTAACTTATCAAGAAATAAGAACTCCATCCAAGATAATATTTGAGACCTTTAGAGACATTAATGTTTATAATGTTCAGGATGAAAATATAATGCGATTGCATACCATATTTTTTCATGTTAAAGGTTTTAAATTTTCACCAATATAGTAATTAAGCATTATATGATTTAATTGCACCTTCTTTCTAGTACATTTGTGAGTTCTTTTCAAAATCTCATATATGCTTATCAAAGTAACAAACTGTTTAATAATTTAATTATTCAATTTTATAGTATATAGACAATTTTTTGTAGTGGTTATGTTTTGCATAAATACATATACATTTATTGAGTTATAATAACCATATATTAATTGTAACATAATTTTTTTTCTTTTAAATCTCATATGTTATTTTCTTTTCTAAATAGATAATTTTTCATCTTCATACTAGAGTGTTAGTTTGAAAAACATGATAGTCAAAGTCAAATCCCAAAAAATTAATATATTTAGAGTGTTAGAATTAGTTTTTAGATTATATAAGATTTCCTAATATAGTGATCATACAAATCCTCCAAAATTAAATAAACTTTAAAATAGAAATCACATCCAAAATAATATTTTTATACCTTTAGAGAAACCGAAATGTTTAGTATATAATCTTAAAACCTTTTTAACTTTCAGATTTACGAATAAGCTTTTTCAACATTGGAAATTTAATTAGTAACAAAGATACAATCATTTTGTTGGTCTCGTGGTCTCTCCTAAAAAAATTTAATTTTTTATTTTACATCTTTACATCGAACGGTAATGTAATGATTTATTTCTTTTCTCTTTTAAATCTAATATGTCATTTTTATTTTTAGATATATAAATTTTTATATTCATACTAGAGAATAGTTTTAAGGATACAATAATTAAAATCAAGTCCTAACAAGTTAATTCATTTATTAATTAGAGTTTGAGAAGGTTTAGAATTAATTTTTCAATTATATAAGAGTTATTGACATGGTAATTAATTTATCAAGAAATAATGACCCATGCAAAATAATATTTATTTTAAATCTAATCCAAAACAATATTTATTTTAAATTACATATGTATACATTTATTGACTTACAATAACCTTTTATTAGTTGTAACATAATTTTTTTAAAATCTGATCTGTCTTTTTATTTTCTAGATACATGATTTTTTTTTATCTCCGTATGAGAAATTTAGTTTCAAGAACATAATAATCAAAATCAAATCCTAAAAAATTAGTATATTTAGAGTTTTAGAATTAGTTTTTAGAATATATAAATCTTCCTAATATAGCCATTATATTGATTCCCCCAATATTAAAATAACTTAAAAATAGAAATCACATCCAAAATTATATTTGCATACCTTTTAGATAAGCAGACATATTTTAAATCTTTTTCAGCTATCAAATTTACAAATAAGCATTTTCAACCTGTAATTTTAATTAGTAACAATGATATAATCATTTGTTGGTCGCGTGGTCTCTCGCAAAAAAAAAAAAAGATTTAGATTCTTTCTTATTTAGAGTTTTTCTAAAGTGTAAGTAAAAGTACAATTTTTTTTGTCTTTACTTAACACCTCAAAAAACACTTTGAGCTAACAAAATAAATACTCAAAAGCATAAAAAAATGTAAAACATTTTTAAAAATTAAGTCATATCACTTGTAAATTATTTTCAAAAGGTCTTAATTTGTGAATTATTTATCTTTGGTTTCATACATAATTTTTGTATTTTACATTTTTGAGAGTTTGTTTTATTTTTACAGTACTTTTGAGGAGTTATTAGTAAAAATTAAGACCTAATATGTTAGTATATTGAATATTTAGAGTTTTAGAAAGTGCATAATTAATATTTTACTCTTATAAAGTTTAATAAAATTATGCCAATAATACCTGTGAATTTTTTAATAATAAATTATTATAAAGACATGTGTGACTTTTATAAATACAGGTAAAACGAGAATGTGATAGCAACATAAATATGATGACATGTCGCATAAGTAGAAGGGAATATCGCGTCGCAAAATTAAAATGGGTACAAAGAGACAAGAACACTAAAAAAAGTATGTGTCACTTCCGCAACGCATAATGCTTTATCTATTATATATTTATATGATATGATATGGTATGGATTAGTGCAAATGAGTACAATATATGAAGGAAATTAGTACTCTATTTTTAAACGTTTTAGATTTCTTTTTTGTTTGTGAAACTGTTTAGTGGCCAAGACAAGTATTACAAAATGGAGTGCCATTATTTTGACCCAATTACTGCATACGCTTCTGTGGCTAAATCGTACATCAAACCTCTAACACCCTAAATACATTCACTCACGTTATGAAAATCACTGGGCCATGCGAGAATGAGTATAATTGCGACATGAATTGATGACGTCAAACATTTGTCCTATATTAGTTTTTTAAAACAAAAAAATAAAAGAGTATGTAGAAGAACTCTCCTTGACCTCTTAATCTATATCTATGTCTATATTTATATTATATATATAAAAATACAAATGATGTAAATCATTTTTGGACAAATATATCCACAGTTAATAACGTCAATAATACTCCTACCCTCCCTTTTAAATTTGGTTGAAATTAAATGAAGATTGGGTAATGAATCTATTCTAAACATTGAAAAAATAAAAAGTGTGATGTTAAAGAAAAACAAAACAACAAAATTCCTTTATTACTCATTTTTTAGTTTGATTGAAATGAAATAAACATTGAACAGTGAATTGGGTAACGAGAACTGTAACTTTTTTCCCCTTATATTTTTGGATTACCAAACAATTAACCAATTGAAAAACTGAAAATAAAATCAAAACAAAGAAATTGATACGTGAAAAATTAATTAAGAAACAAAAAAAATGTTGAAAAAACAAATAAGAAAAATAAACGAAAAACAGGGTTAAATATGCATCAAAAATGGAAAAAAAGGACAAGGCTTAAATATGACATCAATTTGAATTGAATTGCAGTTGAAGGCAATATTGATGAAATGCAAAGCACCTGATCTTAAAAATTATAAATCTTAAATGTATACCATAAATCGATTTACAAAAAACAAAGACGTATGTTCCGTTTGCTAACCATTATTTTTTCAGTTTTTTCTCCAATTTTGTACACTAGAGAAAATAAACGCGTTTAGCACATTTTTTTTTCCTTTAGTTTTTAAAACATGGCAGCTTTTTAAAACTCCAAAAAGGAGTTTTCGGTTTTCACTTTTAGTTTTATTTTGAAATCACCACCACCAACACCCTCCCACCGCCGGCTGTCGGCAACCACCGCCGACGATCGGCAGGCTCCTCTGGCGGCCGGCAGCCACCTCCGGCGACTTTCGGCAGCTACCTCCAGTGACTACCAGTTGACATGAGTTAGTAACTTGAGAGTCATAAGGATGGTCTGTATTATTGGCGTTATAAGGATGGTCTGTTGGATGGGTATAACTAGTACCTAGATGGACTAGTCAGTGTACATATGCATATGTAAAGCGATCGAGCACTGCCGGGGTGGCTTTGCTTCTGTACTGTTCATGTTCAACGTTTCATGTTTATTGCATTTTAAGTGTTTTAAAAATAGTTATCGATTTAAGGGAACTGAGTTGATACTCATCCCTGTGTTGTTTATATTGAAATGCTGTGGTTTTCTTAAAAATCCTTTTAAAATTATCGTTTGATTGTATATAGAAAGATTGTTTGAACCGCTCTGTTTCTCTGCTTCAAAATTTTTTATTGGTTTAAATGTCAAATTGTCCATATCGTTTTCTTATTTTTAAATCTTTGTGCGACCTTACTGGGCTCTCAAAAGCTCACTCTCCTTTGACTTCCTTTCCCAGGTGACAGCCAGCAGTAGGTTACCTAAATAGGGATTAAAGCCGAGCAAGCGAAAGCGAAGGAATTAGCTTTTGGTATTGATCATTAGAACCCCTGCGTGGATGAATGATATTGTTTAAATTTGTAGGACCTAATTTGATATTTCGCCCACGATAGTTTACTAAGATTTAAAATTAATGGTTTAGTTGCTCTGACAGTTGATGGATTATTTAGTTGCTCTGACATATTTGTATCATTTGAGTGGGTTGAGGTAATATTATTTTAGTGAATTGATCGAGAGAGTGTATAACGTTCTGAAAAATTCCAGGATGTTACAGTTAGTATCAGAGCTTAGGTATTACGATTCTATAGACTCGAACCTATGTGAACAATGAGCGTAGGAATATGATTTTGTAGACCTTAGAAGCGTCTAAGGTGAAAGCTTAGGTTTTGACAAGAGAGTTTGAGAAAAACTTTAGGAACTTAGTTGAACCGTAGTAAAGACTAGGTATTTGAGTGCTCAGCGAAACCATAATGGTTACATCGTTTGATTTGAGGCATTGATGTGTAAGTAACTATAGGAATTGGCTATATATTCGAGGTTTGACTTATCAGTGGGCTAAAGAGTGTTAAGTGTGTCTCACACAGTTTGATGCTTTAAAGTCTTTAGTGCATGTACCTGTAAAATTGCTTGAGATTATATCCGGGTCCCTTTTTCATAACAAACGCTTTTTATTTCAAACATAGAAATTAATAATTAATGTATTTTGTAAAACTGTTATTACAAACATTTGAAACAGAATAACGAAATGGGGTTCGGATAGAAATCCTTACCTCGGTCCAAGCTAAGAAATGCTACCAAAGCTCGATCAATAATTAATCTTTGAATAAAATCTCATCCCTATCAGATGATCAAGGTAATTCCTTTAGCCATTATTCGACCATTGCCAATTGTTTAATAAAGCACTTTAAATCAATTTTCTGTTTTATTAGCAACCGGGAGGGGGGGGGGGGTTATCACAGATATCACCTGATATCTGGGATAGTTTGCCTACACTGCTACCTGTCTACTGTCTAGGTAGATAGGCTATCCAAACGTTGTACGGCTGATGAAATTAAACGAGAGTTATTTGAAATAAAATAACCCACGCGCCAGGCCCGTATGAGATTCCAGCAATAGTCAACTAAAAGTGTTGGATCTCTCTGGCCCAACCCATTACCTCTATAGTGTTATCCTTCTTACGCTTTGGACGCATCCTTAAACAAATAAACAAAACCTATTTGGTGCTAATTCCTAAATGCTTCACACTACAAAAAGCCCCAGTGACTGTAGGCTTATATATCTTTGAATACCATGTACAAAATCAGAGCCAAAACCCTAGCCAACCATCTCAAGCCATTGTTTCCACACCTCATATCGAAATAACAGAACACCTTTATGGAGGAAGACACATTACGGACAACATTCTCATTGCTTAAGAAATAACAAATAAAATTCGCTCAGCTAAAAATTCAAAACATTATGAGGAAGATCAAGATGGATAGCCTTCTACCATAGGTGGTCTTTAGAATTTCTGTGTAGGTAGTAGGTTCATAAAGAGCCAATAGGGCAACATAGCAATCACAATCTCTTGAACGAACATTTTGCTGAATAAAACTAATGGACAAACTTGAGAGGTAAGAGGTGGTGAAAGTAGATCAGAGATAGATGCCGACATGAAGATAGAGTTAGGACCAGGAGCCAATTGATCAATACGATCATTGGGAGCTAGTGTAGGTGGCGGTTCTTAACTATGAGGGAAACATCTATAGAGGAAGCTGGAGTTTCCATCAAGGATGCGTGATTAGGAGTATCAAGAGAGGATACCTGTATTAAGAAAGTATCTTCCCAAAAGACAATAGGACAAGAATTTTTGATTCATTGAGATATAGGATTTAACAACGATGCCCTTTTTGTTCAATGCCATAACCTAGAAAACCACACATGTAAGCCCTAGATCTAATTTGTTTTGCTCATGGGGACAAAGTTAAACAAAACAAACACAACTAAAGACTTTAGAAGACCATAATTCGAGAGGACACCATGAAGTACTCATAGGGCGACATTTTCCCAGGTAATAGAAGGAGTGCAATTAATAGTACAGACTACAGAAAGTACATCTTCACCCCTAGAAGGACTCGAAAAGAGAAGCATAGTGCATCAATGTATTTGTTGTCTCCATAATATGTCCATTTTTACGTTCAGCTCTATCATTTTGTTCAGATGTGCCAGGGGAAGAAGTTTGAGCAATGGTTCCCTCTTAAACAAGTAAATTAAAGAAAGGTGTAGAGATCCAATCTGTTGCTTTATCTTAATGAAATATTTTTATGGTACTCGAGAATTGAGTTTGAATTGAACCATTTTTGGCATAACTAGAATAAACAGTCAAACATTTTGAGCAATTTTTCAAAATATAAATCCATGTAAATTGAGAGTGATCATCAATGAAAGTTATATAATAAAAAGATCCACCCTTTGTAGGAACTGGAGAGGGTCCCTATATATCAAAATTAATTAAATCAAAGATATGACTAGATCTTCAATTACTATTATTGAAAGGCAGCTTTAACTGCTTACTAATTTGACAAGGTAAACAATGAAAATCAGGCACGAAAATAGACCCAAACTGTCCATTTGGAACAAGAAGACGAAGCTTAGGTAAGGAGGCATGACCTAAGTGAGAGTGCCAAATTTGAATAGCTTTGGAAGATGTAGAAGCAACAACAATGGAAGTGGATGAAAAATGGAGATAATCCACTTAAAGCCCTGCCCAACGAGTTTCTTGGTCTGGGCGTCTTATATAATGAACCATTAAGGTTAAGGTGAATGGTGCAACCATGATCAGGACATTCACCCAAGGATATAAACGTATGAGCCAATGAAGAAATAAAAAGGTATGAGATAAAGATAGAGAGGGTGTGGATATAGCTCCCATATGTGTGGTGAGTAGGACAATACCATGAGCAATATATATAAATAAATTGGAGATTTTGTGAGAGAATAAATAGTGATTTAGCTTTGGGTAACTTAACTAGAATGATCCGATGGGATGTAAAAAATATAATCAACTGATTGATTGATTATGTTTGAAACTTCTGATGTCTTTGACAGTAAGGAGTTGAGGTTGAAGTGATAGTCAGATAGTGGACTCAAATTGTGAAGACATGTTTTCATGACTTCAATGGGTATTTTAGACATAAGATCTATCTCTCTGTAATAAACCAACATCTATACATTGTCTTTTCTGAGTTCCAGAAAATTTTGGCTCTTGGAGAAAGCTCACCTCAACTATAATCATATTTTCAGATTTATAATTACATATCTTGCATCTTGAGTTTGCAGATCATCGTCATCAAATTAAGACGCAATGAGTACTCATCAACTATTTATACCATCAATAATGTCATATGTTTTTCTTTTATGATGATTAATTAGGTATATATGTGTTTAGTACTTCTTTTCTACTAAAGGCTACCTAATACAATTGTCAAATGTTTACACGCCATGTTATGCTTTACATAACCTCATTTATCACCCAAAAAATTTACATTTTACCAAATGTCCAGAATATGATTTAATTGTGTAGATGAAAGAGTATCCTTTTCACATGTAAGTGTTCCAACAAAGTATCTCTCTATTTGCATGGGGGCAAAAAATTATAATATGTGGATATGAGAAGAAAACCTATGAGCTTGATATTTAAAATGTGGCCATGTCATATGATTGATGGAAAACTCGGTGTTTCTTGTTGAAGTCCGTTCAATTCCAAGCCAATATCTGATTTCAGCCACTATACAAGGAAATAACGCATCGTGCCTATAGGGAAAGATACAACATGCACCTTATTAGGGTAGATATAAGATGCAAGGAAAAAACCGCATGCAGCATATATAACCGGCAGAATACACCTAAGGGAGAGATGACTACAATTATTCAAAATTAAAGGAAGAGCTATCATAGGAAATTGGACTTAGATTCTAATCTTTTAAAGTCAGGATAGGACATAGACACTGCCCAAGTACTGTCTCGAAGCAGAGACTCCACGAGTTTGTTGCCACTACAGCTTTTTGTAGCCATTCAACCAATATGGTTCTCAGTGTGTCAATCCAGGCTTACTACCTGTGATCGAGTCTCCTGCCCGTCGCTCATGTTGGTGGCAAACTTACATCCCCGCACTATATGTGCTCCACACACGGGTTTCTTTATACTTCGGCCCCGATATAGGTGCAAGAACCGGGATCTCAGCTATATGTTCTAGGTACAATAAAAATACTTTGGGATCTGCAATAAAAGTTTATTTGCTGGTGTAAAAACAACAAGCATTCATTCACCAATTGCAAACAAAATCTGTTGGAAGGCGACCTTGCGTGGAAAATGGATATGATAATAACCACATAATAAATGGGTAACTACCTCTAAACTTGCATCGATAATATGAAATTTATTTGTTGGCGCAAATAACAGCTGCAAGCCATAGATTCACGAATTGCAAAGAAAATCTGTTGGAAGATGACCTTGGGGCGTAAAATGGATATGATAATGAGAACATAACAAAAGAATTAGAACAATTACTGCATAATATCTAAATGTATAGTTCTTAACGTGTACAACTATTAAATTGTTGTAATTTTTGCATAAGAAAAAATTTGGTTGCTACCCTGATTGGGGAAATCTTCCTCCTACCCCCCGTATATAGACAATCAATTGTCTCTAAATATTTCTAGTGACTTTTATTTAGTGACGCTAAAAAATGCTGCTAATAATTGTCGCTGAAAGTGTTAGAAGAAAAGCCACTAGAAATATTTAACGACTATTATGTGTCACTATATACGGGGTTGGAGGAAGATCCCTACAACCCGGGTAGGAGCCAAAGTTTGTTCGTTGCATAATATCTAAACATGTAGGAGTTAGTAACATGTAGTAGGTTGGCCAACCGAGAACAACAAGGGTGCCTGTGTGCTTGTTGTTTGCTCTGAAATCATGTAAATCTCGTTTCGTGGGCCTAGCGATACCCACCTTGATAGCCTCATTCGAGCAATTTTTTTGGTGATGGGGCTGCCGCTGTGATTGTTGGTTTAGATCCAGAGCCCGGGGCTGAGAAGCCGTTCTTTTAGTTAGTGTCTACGGCACAAACCATTATCCCTAATAACGATGGTGCTTTCGCTCGACACCTTCGTGAGGTTGGGCTTACATTCCACCTACTCAAGGACGTGCCCCGATTTATCTTAAATGAGATTAAGTCTAGCCTAGGGGAGGCATTCCAACCTCTGGGTATCTCTGATTAGAACTCCCTTTTTTGGATTGCTCACCTTGGCGGGCCTGCCATACTGGCCAAGTTGAAGAAAAGTTGGCTCTTAAGACCAATAAACTACGCTCCACAAGGCATGTCCTTAGCAAGTATGGAAACATGTCAAGTCCGGTGTTTAATGGACGAGATGAGCAAATCATTGACCAAGGAGAGGCTCAAGACTACTGACGAGGGGCTCGAGTGGGGTGTCGTTTAGGTTTTGGCCCAGGGATCACCATTGACGCAGTCATAGTAACAAAAATCGTGATATATTGACGATATTCGTGAATTTATCGCGATAAATTGCTAGAAAGTTTTAATCGCAAATTTATCGCTAATATTTGTAAGATTCGTGAACATCTCAAGCATATCGTGAGATTGATGAATTTATCGCAATATATCGCGAGCTAAAGTTCCTCCTATTTTCTCTTGAAAAATGATAGAAGCAAGGCTTCCTTCGTGGGATTCGAACCGGGGTGCTTCCTGTTGTTACCACAGTCTCATGCCATCACACCAGCCCATGATTGTTGCTTCATATAGTAAAAGAGATACATACTTTAGTAAGCCACACATAATTATAATGCACTTTTTGTACATTCTCACTCATTTTTTTTACCCATCACTTAAAAAATGGAAGATTTCTTGTATTTTTGTTACAGTTACATACTTTACAAAATTTCATACACTTAAAAAATCATAATAACTTAAATGATTAATTACCGAATTATTCCCGATTTACGATAAGCATTTTGTTATTCTACCGTATTATTACCGATTCAATGACGAAGTTCTCTGAATAATTCCTGAATTCCAAATTATTGCCACATACTGTGTATTTCCTGAATACCGAATTTGTTACTATGGACTCAGTCATTCTTCATTGCTTGTCCATCTAATCAAGGCCCTAATGTCTGATGAAATTGTTGATTTATGTGGGTTTGCTCTATAAATTCCTATTCTTGTTTGATCAAATAACCATGAAATTCATGTTTTGGCGGTTATAATAAGGTTTTGTTTGAGAACTTTGCGGTGCTAGAAGACTTCTAGGTAAACATATTTCAGTCTAGTAAGCATACTTTTGCGAAACATGATTATTTTCAAATCCAGTATGGTCAGCCTTACTAGCAATTTTAGCAGGAGTTTTGACCGGAAAGATACCTCAGAACTGAGTTGATGAGAAAATTTGCAAGAGGAAAAACTTTTTCCCGCGATACAAATGTGGCCACATTTGATGAATTACTTTGCCAAGATTGATTTGCCATAAGAATTAATTACACGATACAGCAAAAGCAAAGTTTTTAGATGTAGTTTTGTAATTGACTTTGTTAAATTCTTTAACAAATATCTCAAATATTCAAATATGATTGTTCACACGTATAAAAAAGCTGCTTTGGATTTTCTTTTTGATTTCTTATGGAACTTTATCATAAATTTAAGATATGAACGAAGGGAGTATCACTTTGCCCTTACGCAGTCTCGAGTGCCACATGAGTGCTGGGAACACGATAATAGGACGTGAAAATAAATTAACATATGAGTTTTCCTCCCGCCATGAGATAGCAATCTAGGTTTGGTTTAATTCTTCTATCAAGCTTTTAGTGTATGCAAACTTAGCAGCAAAATATATAGCTATTTTCATCATTCAGAAGTGATGGTGTATGTCCTTGTGCAGTTGTAAAGTCTACTCGAAATTCTAGAGGAAATGGTTTTGAACACCAATTTCTCAATGGGGTTCCTTAAATGAAGCAGATGATGAACAAAGAGATGACAAGGAGCAAGACGTCTTCATGCAATTAGAAAGTGTATTAAGCTTGCACACGTCCTTTCAGTACACTTGTAGCTTAATTATTCGGAGCTGGGTGACATTTGTGTTTTTTGAAGGACAATGGTAAAATTATTTATTAGCAGAAATTCCATTGGCAAAGGTCTTTATTGATAGAATATACCTCTTTTATGATGGAATATTATGTTGCTAAAGACCAATATTATTGTGGTGGTCGGATGAACCACTGGATCACGCATGGTCGGATGAACCACTAGATCACGCATTGTAGGAAGTGTGTCCAGCGTTTCCGACAATTTGCTTGTGCAATGTGATCTGTAGAATTGTGTTGAAGTCTCATTTTTAATAGGTTGAAGCTTGTCCTATCATTATATTTTTGAATGTCAAAGTGCCCTCGCACCACCTAGTCATCTAATATTGCATAATATGCCTAAAACCACTTTCTAAAGGGTGAAACCCGGGAAAAGAAGGATATGTTGCACTAAATTAAAGTTCGTAGGAGTAAAGCCTACGAGAGATTTGGGTGGAATTCTGATAGGAAACGTTTGTGAAGTTAAGTCTGATGTCTTTCATGATGTGTTATTTCACCATTGTCTCGTACTCCGTACATGTTAATAGTAAACTACTTGTCTATTTTGTTCCTAAGAGAGGACTCCGCCGAGGCAACCCTCCGTCACTTACCTATTTTTAGTTTGCGCAAAGGGTTTTTTTAGAGAAATGGAGTGATGGGATATCACAACAGACAAGTATTTCTCACCTTTTCTTTGCAGACATAGCTTACTCTTCTTCAAAGTCAGTTCAAAAGACGCCCCAGAACTTTGAACGTATTATGCTATGTTTGATTACCATTATCTCTGTTTTCAAGTTCATGATTCAAAATTTTCGTGGTTTTGCTTACCATTGATTAAATTTTCAAAAATAACAAATTCACCCACTTTTCACCAACTCAAAGCATATATTTTCTTGGAACTCGTCCCACTCATTTTAACATATAAATGTACAGAAAATGGTACTCAAAGCAACATAAAATGAGTCTTAAAATTTTTAATGTGGCATTCAATTATTCAATGATTTTTTATGCTACATATTCTCAATAAGCTTTATAATCCGTCAAAGGAAGCGAAAAATGACATATGTTTGCATTATTTTACCAACAAAAGTATAATTTTAATGACCTGCATCCAAGAAAGACTAGTTTTTTTGAGCCATCATCTCATTTTTAGGGTTAATTAAATAGTTAACAAAAATAAATAAATAAATAAACCCTAAGTTCGACTGTAGATATCTATATAGCTTTATAGACTTACAAAACTGGAGATTCGGGTTCCAGGACTAAGTTATATGATGAGAAGGTGTCATGCCCTCGATCATATCCAAAGCGTTCTCTACAAATTTCAAATGTCATTTTTAATGACTTTTTATCTAACAAAAAAAAAAAATCACGAGAAAGTCTAACTAGACCTAAGTTTGGTTTGAATTCAACGACAAGGGTTGAGTTGCCTACGTACCCAATAAGATGAATCAGATCAAAACCATGTGGTTTTCAACCTTAGGAAACTAAGGGTAGGTTTGACACTCTTTTTTTTATCTTTTTTTTTTCAGTTTTAAAAATTGAAAAAAAAAGTGCGTTTGGTAACCATTTTTTTTTTCAATTTTGGTTTTTTTTTTGAGACCACTACCACCATCCTCCCACCGTCGGCAACCACAGCCGGCAGCCACCGGCCGTCGGCCATCACCTCCGTCGACCACCGCCACCGCAAACCACCCAAAGTCAAAATTAAAAAGGTTACCGAACACCAAAAAAAAAAACTCAAAAAAAAAAGGTTATCAAACACCCACTTGTTTTTGTAAAAAAAAAAAATAAGCTGCTTTTTAAAAACTGAAAACCAAATTTATTTTTTTTTGTCAAATCAACCCAAACACGCTTTCCTTTCTTTTTTCTTTTTTTCTCCTTCTTCTTCTTCTTTTTTTTTTTTTAAGGAGCAATTTTTTTTTTAAAAGAGCTGACAACTTAAAAAGAGTATCAGTTCTGATTTTGTCATTCATTGAAGACATCATAAGCGGTCATTTTATACTATACCATTCATCCAATTATGAAGCGATGGGCTAAGGCAATTATGTCTCACGTACTCAACAAGTAGGTTATGTCTTTATCGGTCATTCAAATCTCTTTTCAGCCTCACTTTCTTCTATCCTAAGCCATTACAAACCCATCAGCCTTCCACCACCCAAAACTTCATCACCACCGTCGGACACAACTACATATCAACTGACCGACATCCTACCTTTCTAGCCAGCCCTCCTCTTCCGCTCCACATGGGAACAACCTCAACTTTGCGCCTTTTTAGAGTTATGTGTTGCTCAGGGGGGGAACTAGAAAAATTTTTTGGGGAGCGCAAAAATTCTATTGAATGCACAAAAAAAATTATAGTAAAATAATATTATGTAGAGATTTTTTTTAAATCTCTATATAATCACTGAAATTAAACTATAACAATGTTTTATTTCTCAAAATTTTAGAATTAAACTCTAGGTTTATGATACTTTTAATGTACAAATATATTTGTATTGACATCTATATACATGCAAAATAACCCAAGTCTGTAGCATAAGCATCGACATACAAATATAAAATAAACAATAACAATACATTAACGATAATTTACCAAAGCAGTGCGCCCACTCCGTCAAGCACTAAAGTCTCAAGTAGACAACAGACAAATTCACCACGGCTGGATGCAGCTCCACCTTGAATTGGGACGAAGCAACATACAACAGACAAATTCCCAGCAGCAAATCCCAGCAATCGTCCGTGCAGCAGCTCGCAGTCGCAGACAGCTGGCAGGGAGACTGGGTGAGGCACTCCGTCAAGTAGATCTGGTCACGTGGTCGGACGGCGTCAAGCAGTGGCACTCCGTTAAGCAGATCTGGTGACTGGTCGAGTGGTCGGACACCGGACAAAGACTTGGAGATCTGGTCGCCGGCAGAGTGCCGTTTCTTCAAGATCTGGTTGCCGGTCGGAGATCTACAAGGTGGGTTCAGACCGTTCAGTCGCGTGGCATCGCCGACAATATGCCAGATCTAGTCGCCGGCCGTTACGTCCACTGTCCACCGGTGAGAGAGAGAGAGAGAGAGAGAGCGCCGAGTTGTGGTCTCAAGGAACGGGGTATCGGGGATGGGGGAACAGCTGATGGTGTCTAGGGAACGGGGTGGTGCGATTTCCCGAAAACCCCAAAAAAAAATTCCAGAATTCAGGGGGTGCTTCAGCCCCCTTTGCCACAAACGTAGGTCCGCCCCCTGGTGTTGCTTTTTAAATACAACAACATAATTTTTGTCAAACTAATTATAATCGAATACCAACCAACACTAAAAAAATACAAGTAAGAAATATTTAAAGCACAAAAATGTTTAGAATGGTCTGAAACTTGGTTGAGGCATGTAATAACGCGCTTTCCTTAAACAAGATATTCTTCAAAATATGCACTTAGTTAATCACGTATCAACCCTAAGATATAACAATCAGTGAAGGAGTTTTAGTAAAGCAAGCATCCATCTCGAACCTTAGAACATCCACACACTCCAAAAGATATATGAAATTATGTGTAATTGTAGAAGAAGAGGAGAGATGAAAGAAGATGGAAGATGTTTTTTAGAAAGTTTGTACAAAAAAATAGTGGAGAGATAACAAGCACATGTGAAAAAAAAAAGGGAAGCGAAAGTGGGTAGTTAAAATCACCACTAAAGCATGACTTGCAAGATTTAGTCAAATAGTCTTTCGTGTAATCAGGATATGTTCCAAATGTCTCTGATCTTATGTTATTTTTAATCTAAGAGTGATTTGTGACCAACACTGCATATTATTGCCTCGGCCTCGTTCATATTTAAACTCTTCCTAAACCATCACCATATGAGCACTATCACTTAACCAAGGAAATCCCCTTGGTAAGGAAAACCTAATGCTATCTTAGTCACTCTACAGCTCCATTCTTACCTAATGAATCTTATTCATGGGATCTCAACCACTCAAGGTTAGGGATCTCAATTACCAAAGGTTAGGTATCCACTCGGTGATTAACTTATAAGCTTCAAATCATTCCTCTTATTTATTCGACTGTTAGCCTGCACGTTGATGCTGTTGTGACTAGGTATGTTAAATTCTCTGCAGACCTTACAAAAATTAAGTGCTATCACACCTCGAGAGAACAGTTCTTTTACAAGATTATGTCTAATTCTAATGTGCCTATTTTTTCATTAGAATTTTTACATTTAGCTCTCAAGATTGTAGCTTGATTATCGCAATGTGTCGAAACAATAGGTATAGGCTTACTCAACAAAGGAATATCGATCAATTAACTCGGCCTCAGACTAATCAAGTCTAAGGTGATGCCTATGCTTCCATCAATAAACGGGATATAAGAATTTGCTTAGTGGACTTCCAAGTACTAGCACTACATCCTAAGATGAACACATAAAGTTCGTGAAAATTCCCTTGAGGGGTAATTAAGCATAAAGTTCATTTAAATGCCGTTAAGGATGTGGCGGGTTCTAGTTGAAATATTGAGTACTTTTTGCCGTGACGTAAGCAAGAAGGCAAAAAGCATTTAAGCCAGCTATATTGCCACTATCATATGTATAAAGCCCCTTGCTGAGAATGCATGAATGTGAAGATGGCTTTTTAGACCATTAAGTAGGGCATGGTCACAAGAAAACCAATATAAGCAAAAAAAAATAATGGACCATAATCTGTCTGCTTCGCTGAACGAGCATAGAAAGCTAGAGGACCCGTAGTCTGTATAAGCAAGATGTCACTGAATGATTAATAAGGATATTGTCGTATTTTATCGATATGATGTGCAACAACTGGATTCAGTTTGCTGGTAGCATGGCAAGAGCTCCCAGTTTTACCAGAAATAGTAACAATGTTATCGACATAGGTTATTTGATGTTCTCTGACTCCATTTCTATAGGATTAACTCATCAATGTGCAGAGGTGTGAATCTCACAAGTAATAAAAGTCAATGCATGACCGAATAATATCACGAGTCAGCATGTAATGCCGAGCCAGCATGGTGCTGCTGAATAAACCTATGGTCTGACTTAAAGTCACAGGGAGCTATGAATTTGTTCTTCGCTTATGAAGCGGTCTATATGCCATTATTGAAGTTCACAAGCACAGTTTAAGCTCTTGTAATAAGAGAAACATGTGACTTGAAAATATCCTTTACAACAATAAAGCATATGAGCTCAAAAGTACAACTATGTTCTTAACATAGAAATAAGAACAATAATCATACTCTGTGGCCCCATCAGGGCCTTGTCGGTTAGAGAACAGAGGTGTGCTGCCTTGTGTGTCACAAGTGAGCTTAGAAAGTTATAACACTTGGAATACCCCAGATATGATGTGCTTGTGCTAATTAACACAACTAGACACTGTTAAACCAAAAAATAAATAGGTCTAGGTAGACCTGGCAAACGGATATACCCATCAAGTACGGTTAAAACCCAGTCGGGCTTGGGTAAAAGTGTATCACATATATTTTAACCAGGTTTTCCCGAGTATGCTTTTTGACAATCTGTACCCTTCCCTTGTGGGTAGGCTATTACCTGCGGGTATATTCTAATTTTTAACTAATTGTTTTTTTTTTCAATAAACATAATTTAATTACTAACAAGTTACTTAATTAGGCACGTTTTAACATCCAGCAATCCAGATTACGATAGCGACTTCAAAATTCCAAAATACTAACATCACACATTCTCGGTTTCTCCATGAAAATTCAATACACAACAATCAAAACCACTTATTCCATAGTCACAAAAATATCACAAGAACAAGGGCAAGAACTTTGAAAATTAAGATTAGAACTTCTCAAATTAACAAAACAAATAACATATTTTCAAGAGAATAGTAAAGATCTTCTCAAGAAGAAGATCTGGTCGGCAACGGGGTAATCGACAGAGCAAACAAGATTTGGCCACGGTCGCAGTTAAGAGGATGGTCAGCGACAGTTTGGCCGTGGTGCCTCTGTCGTAGATCTTCTTAAGAACAAGATCTGGTCGCACCGGAGTAATCATCGATAGAGCGAACAAGATCTGGTCACTGTCGCCGTAAAGAGCGATGGTCGACGATGGTGTGGCCGTGGTGCCTCTGCCGTCAATTACTTTCTCGAATGATGGCCGTAGTGACGAAGTGACAATGGGACTGCCATCGAAGTTACGGTAGATCTGTGCGCAACCCTATTCATGATAAAGGACTTGGTGCCATGGACTTGAGTGAAGTAGTGTGGTCGTGATCGGAGAGAGTGGATCCATGATTGTTAAGACTTAAGAGAGTAGATTGACTGTGTTTTTTTTTGTGAGAGTGAGAGAAAAAGAGAGGGAGGCGGCAGAAGTGGAGAAGAAGAGAGAAGGCAAATGTCTTAGACAATTAGGGTTAAGGGCATTTATATACGAATAACCGAGTAACCCGTCGACCAACCCGGACCGATCCGAAAAATAGGGTTCGGTTCGGGTACGAATCTAATTTCCATGAGTATCACATATATATACTCATACCCGAAATTTTTGACCAGGTACGGATTGACCCGCAGGTACGGGCAAAAAATTGCCAAGTCTAGGTAATAGAGTAGCGCATAGAAGCGGCCTTTGGTCGGCTTACTATTGCGTAATATCATAGCCGTATTATTTTTAGCGACGTTCTTTATAAATATTTGGCTACACATGTGCAATGCTTGAAACGATATGTGATATATGTCAATTAAGGGTAGATTTGACACTCTTTTTTTGCCTCTTTTTTTTTCAGTTTTAAAAATTGAAAAAAAAAGGAGCGTTTGGTAACCATTTTTTTTTCAATTTAAAAAATCAGTTTTTAAACTGCAGAGTAAAAAAAAAACTCCAAAAACTGGTTTTTTTTTTTCACTTTTGGTTTTTTTTTTTCGACCACCACCACCACCCTCCCACCGCCGGCAGCCACCTCAGGCGACCACCGCCGGAGACTGCCGGCAGCCACTCCGGCCGCCGGCGACCACCGGCAGCCACCGCTGGAGACTGCCTGCAGCCACCATCCGGCCGCCGGCGACCACCGCCGGAGACTATCGGCAACCACCTCCGGCCACCGGCAGCCACCTCCGGCCGCCGGCGACCACCGGCAGCCACCTCCGACCGCCACCGCCGGAGACTGCCGGCAGCCACCTCCGGCCGCCGGCAACCACCGCCGGAGACTGCCGGCAGCCACCTCCGGCCGCCGGCGACCACCGCCGGAGACTGCCGGCAGCCACCTCCGGCCGCCGGCCACCACCGCCAGTGACTGCCGGCAGCCACCTTCGGCCGTCGGCCACCACCACCGTCGACCACCGCTACGCCCCACCACCGCCACCGCAAACCCAAAAAAAAAAAGTCAAAATAAAAAGGGTTACCAAACACCAAAAAAAAAAATCTAAAAAAAAAAGGGGTTATCAAACACCCACTTGTTTTTATAAAAAAAAAAAATTAAGCTGCTCTTTAAAAAACTGCTCTTTAAAAACTGAAAACCAAAATTTTTTTTTTGTCAAACGAACCCTAAATCTTGGTCTTTGGTTTTTAGAAACCTAATCCAATCCAATTTCTTCTAGTTGTGAGTAAACATGTTTTTATGCTTCACAGAGCAAAATTCAATCCCGGGTTTGGATTCTGTTCTAATCAACAATCCTTCCAGCTAGAATATTCTATGAAAAAGACACCACAAGGGTAAAAAATGGTACCTCTTCACTAAAATAGCTTGACTGTCAACTTCGGATTATCCACGATGCAAAGCAATACACGAATGTTGACCCCGTACAAGTGTAGAGAAGATTAAATTCTCTTTCTCTCTCCCTCTCTCTCTCTCTCCACAGAAAATTAGCAGCTTTTTTTTGAGAAGGATTGGGCCAGCCTAAGGCCATTTATTTAGAGGTTTGGGGAGAAAAAGAAATACGAAAAGAGACCAATTAGCCATTCTTGTCGCCCCAACGGTAAAATTAAAAAAAAAAACTGAGAAAGACCAAAATACCCTTAACATCCGGTACACTTAAGCCTTACAGGTGCACCTTGATTTACATTTAAGATCAACTCTAGAAGAAAAAGTGTCTTTCTCAAGTAATCACATGTGATTTAACATAAAATCGGGCAGAGATCTATGTTATGACCATTCGAGTTACTAGGTCTTCAATTCTATCTAGACTGGGCCAGATAATCTGAATACCAATAATTAGGATAAGTTGTAGTGTTTTCATGCCCGAAGCTCCCTGAGCTCCTTGGCATTCACTCTTCGGTCAAGCCCGTTATGCTGTACCAACAACAAGGTTGCTTCGCATTTGCTCGCTATAAGGAAAATTGACTTTTCGCGATGGATTTTTTTAGCTCTAAAACTTATTCTTCTATCGGTAAAAACTTTTGCCTACATATTTATTGTCGGTAAAAGTTGGTTGGTAAATAACTGTCGCTAAAGGATTAACAACATAATTTTGTGATCTGTCCGTAAAAGTATAGTGTTAGCCGACATAATTACTTACTTTCAAATATTATAGATGGAATTTTGTGACCATAAAAATATCACTTATACCGACGGTATTGTATACTTTAGGTGGAATATTCAGTGCTAAGGATATTTTCAACATTTTCCCAACTTTTGTTTTTTGTAAAAAAAAAAATTGAAAAAGACTTGTAGTGACAAAATTCTGTCACTAAAGTCCGTCAATAAATACTTTTATCGACAGAAATTCTGACGTCACTAAAAGTACAAAGAATGCTTTTTTTATTTTTTTAAAATTCCAATTTTTTTTCAGTAATGCAGTATACACATATTAGCCTTTCCCTGTGAAGTCTTACCATTTAGCGATAAAGAATATATAATCTCTAGTGACATGCGGCAAATAAAATTGAAAGTCATCATTTCATATAAAAAGTATTATGTTAATTACAAGTATTTCATTCAAACAGAGAAAATAGAACCATCAAAATCCTGACACAATATGCCGAGGAAATATCTCCGGCTAATGCAACATCTACAAATGAATGACTGGAAAATAAGAGCCATATCATAGCAGCGTATTTGTAGACCTCATCCTAGAATGCGTACTGGCAACCGATTTGTGAAGCAAACCTGCATTGTAAGTAAAATAAGGATTACCAATTCACGAATTCAGTTAAACACATGAAAGAAATGTTATATATGTTGCTAAACTTCTCTCCGAACTGCTCTGGCACGTAAACTAGTACACACAGAAGAGAAAACACAACGGAAGAAACATTTTAAGTTTGACCAATATAACATTGTGAATCTTTCAATCATAATAACTAGTAGAACTTACGCAATTGGATCCAAATACCCATGTCCAGCAACTTAGAATAAAAAAAAAATAAATCATGCCTTTGCAATTTGTTCCCTCGTGATCATACCCACGTGAGATGTTAGTATTTCTAAAAAAAGTGTGACATATTTGTGGTAGGGTGTCAATACTAATAACTAGTCTTTGTTCATCAAACACTAAAGAGACGGGACATCAATTCCAGGGACATTGTATCTTTAAACATCTAGACTTTCAAAATATCAAGCAACTTGGAGAAAGTAAAACATGAGTCAGATCTATGTTCTATGATGCACATTATGATGCAACAAGCCATTTTCTTGTACGACTAGGCGAGTCTTATTTGCCTGTAACTGGGTTACGTCTGGCTCTTCAAGTTCTATGGTTACTTTGAAATGGAAAAACTAGTATACGCATGATGCCCCAAAGACCACTTTAGGTGGGACTTATGAGGTTGAGGTAGATAGACGAGATAAATTAAGAACTCAACCTTTTAAAAGACTTAGGACCAGTTTGATTTATTTTTCTCTGTTTGAGTCTAGAGTTCTACTTAAAAGGTCATCTACCGATGCCCATATGTTGGCTTCTCTATCTAAATTCTAATGATGTTCTTCTATTGATTTTTTTATGGATAGACAGATGACTCTCATCAGACTTGCAGAAGTTCACAAGTCCAGGAGTTCCTATTTGCTAATAAAGCAAGTACTATTAACCTTTCATGCCAGTCTAACAGGAAATAAATTAGTTTAGGTCTAATTGCGTGGCACATGCCAGCAACATGAGAAATAAACCAGATTATCCTGAGGCATAGATTTACCAGGTGACTAATGGTCGCCGAATACAACCAGAAAGATGTTTCGAAGAACAATGAAGGCTGTGGCCACCATTAGTCTGCAAAGGAAACAGTTTTTGCAGTACTAAGTCATCTAACATAAATAAAGTGGACAATGTTTCATAAAGATGCAAAATGCACTGGCTTCAGATTTTAGCCTACTTGACAATCACCATTTTGTTCAAAACAAAGTAGCAAATGCAATATATAACACAAACTAAATAGGTCTCAGGGCTGCAAGAATGACTGCAAAGCAAGATAGCACAGAGCAACGAAAAAAAAGTTCTAATATCAACTTCATGCAATTAGTTTAAGAAGCCAAGGAACGCACAATTCCTGGACCCAACTAGCATACCCAAAGGGAAAGGAGATTGAGACAATGTCCAAGAGCAAAAAAAAAGAAGACCTGCATCCGGAGAATTATAAATTCAAGCAGAATTACATTGAGCGTAATAAGCAGTACACATTGGCAAGAAAAAGCTTCATTCCATATTACATAGACCTCATCTGTGCACCAACTATTGAAGGCATCTAAATCATGCCACGCTATGATTTCCTCAAATCTGCTCTACGAATTCATGCCAGCCAATGATTTACCTTGTACTTTCTAACATCTACCTTATCCGTTGTTCAATCTATTCTTGTGTTTGGGTTTTGCTCAAAACTTAGTGGGATAATATATTTGATCAGCCCCTACAGATCTAAACATGCAAGACAAAGAACAAAAAACAGTGAGTAGAGATTCATCTTCTTGGTCTCTAGGTCTTTCGTTGCGTCCTTTCCTCTTAAGGCATCGAATAGCACAGAGCGAGAGAGAGAGAGAGAGAGAGAGAGAGAACAGTTTGCAGTGGGTGAGAAAGAAGAAAAGAGGGTCTTTTATAACGGAAAAAGAGTTTTTTTTTTTTTATTATTTTGTAAAATAAACAAATTGGGACGAAGGGAAAAACGTGAAAATTACATTTACCGATGAAAAGTTCCGTGATAGAGGCTTTTGACAATGGACGGACTATTAACGATTGTTTATTCCGCCGGTAAAAAGTACTTTAGCGACGGATTTTTTGTTCCCTCACTGAAAGCTATTTTTTTTTTTTCTTGTAGTAGCCATGGTTCTCAGGTTACCCAAGAACAACTTGGGCGCCCTGTGCCTGTTGCTTGCTCTAAAATCACTTGAATACCGTTTTGTGGGCCTACCGATACCCACCTTGATAGCCTCATTAGAGTGCTTTTGTTTGGTGATAGCGTTGCCACTGTGATCGTTGGTTCAAATCCCGAGCCCGGAGTTGAGAAGCCGGCTCAAGCTATTATCTTTTTTTTTGGTACAAAGGCTCAAGCTATTATCAAAGATAGTGATGCTGCTCTCGCTGGACACCTCCATGAGGTTGGGCTTACAATCTACCTACTCAAGGACGTGCCTGAGTTCATCTGAAATGAAATTGAGTCTAGCCTTAGGGAGGCATTCCAGAATTTGGGCCTTTCTGATCGGAAATGCCATTTTTGGCTTGCTCACCCTAGTGGGTCTACCAATACTGGGCTAATTAAGAATAACAAAAGTTGGCTCTTAAAATCAATAAAATTACAACCCACAAGACATATCCTTAACAAGTAAAGAAACATGTCAAGTGCCAGAGTTTATTTTATAAGTGGTGAAATGAGAAAGCTTCGGCAATGAGGGGCACAAGACTACCGAAAAGCGTCTCGAGTGGGAAGTCCTTCTATGGTTTTGGCCGAGGGATCACGATTGCAGCAGTCTTTCTTCCTATCAAGTGCATCTAATCATCGAGGCCCTAATGTGTGATGTAATTGTCGATTTCATTGGGTTTGTTGTGTATAAATATTTTGCATCTAGTTCATGTAAAAGAACCATAGAATTAGTGTAATGATGGTGTTCGCTCTTGAAATGATCAGGCACGTGTAGGGGGGATGTGTGTGAGGGAGTATTTTGCAAGGTGCACGAGCGTGCCAGGTTTTAACAGGACCATGTGTGAAAAAAAAACTCCGAAATATACCAAATAGTCTAGCATTTAGGGGAAATGTGTCTAATCTGACTTCTTTCAAATGATCTGTGAGGAATTTGGAATATCTTCAAAGTTTTTTTTGTCCTAATGCTTTAGGAAATTTTTAATGCTTTATATGTTACCGGTACTCCTACTAACTTAATACTACTCCTAATCAAACCAACCATAATAATAGGATGAATAAAGACACTTTACGTTTAAAGTATTTGCTAACTAGCGGTTTTATAGAATTGATAACACTCTATGACTATACAACGCACTTGATTCAAAGATTGAATATGCTTTGGGGAGTGTTTGGCTTAGACAAATAGTTGGTTTATTGATTCTATACTAGCCTAAGGTAAACAAAGGTGTGATTATGTCAACTATGAGATAGTTTCTGTTTGGTGCTAACGAACATTTATGGATTTTATAGCCAAGTTGTAACCTTTTTGCCTTTGATCAATCCAATCTAGAGTTGCAACATGTTTCAAGCATGCTTGCTTTGTTGCACGCCAAGCTTTTAGGACGATCAATCTGGAACTGTCACGTGTCCATGCGTGCTTGTTTTACCATGTTACAAAACACAGCAATAACGAAGCAATATTTTGAACAATAAAGAAACGAGAATTTAAAAAACCAAACGCAGAACACACGAATTACGAGGTTCACCAATATGGCTACGTCCTCGGAGTATGACTAGATTTTGATTTCACTATTGAGTAGTGTTACAACAAAAATCCTAACCCCTACTCTTTGTTGTGGTTTTCTCTCTTGACCTAAAAACAATACAAGACCACCAATATTTATTTAGAGTTAAGAGGTGATCTTTCTCTAAAAAATTAATGTGAGACATGACAACTTATATACTTGGGCTAAGTTGTGACCCCCTCAATTACCAATTTGGGACGCCCTCATAAAAACTAGTTTTCAGGTCACTACCTCTATTGTACAATGCCTCTGGTACTGAAATTAGGCTTTACATACAACAATCTCCCACTTGGAGACTGATATAACTCCAATGCTGAAAATCCTTACAAATGCTGGTCATACTCATCCAAGAAGCATGAACGAAGACTAATCAAAGTTGAGCAGAGACTCAACTTATGCCTGTCAACCACCTTTGTTAACATGTCCGCGGGATTCTTGTTGCATTCAATCTTTTCCAAGTTCAGTTGTCCATCCTCTAACAGAGACCGTATAAAGTGATACCTGAATTGAATATGCTTGGTCCTTGAATGAAACGTTGAGTTCTTAGCAAGATGTATTACGCTCCGGCTATCACTCCATAACTTCCAATCTACTTGCCCATATCCCAGCTCTGTCAACAACCTCTGAAGCCAAATTATTTCTTTGCTTGCTTCTATCACAACAACATATTTTTCTTTTGTTGTAGACAATGCAACAATCTTCTGTAGCTTAGAGATCCAGCTCACTGCAGTCCATCCTACAGAAAAAATAAATCCCGTGGTGCTTCTCCCACTGTCTCGATCACCTGCACAGTCTGAATCTAGATAGCCTCTCACATCTATATTATCACCCTTAAAATATAATCAAAACCCGAATGTTCCTCTCAAATACCTGAGAATCCACTTCACTACGTGCCAATGATCCTTTCCTTGGTTTGTCATGAATCTGCTCACAACTCTAACTGCATGTCCAATATTAGGCCTTGTACTGACCATGGCATACATGAGACTCCCCACAGCAGAGGAATACGATACCCGTGCCATGTATTCTTCATCTTCCCTAGTCTTGGGACTCAACTCCTTTGAAAGCTTGAAGTGGGCTGCTAAAGGAGTCTTTACAGGTTTAGAGGCGTGCGAGTTAAATCTCCTAAAAACCTTCTCAATGTACTCTTCCTGCGACAACCATAACTTTAACTGTTTTCTGTCCTTGGTTATCTTCATGCCAAGAAGTTGTTTGCCTCACCCAAGTCTTTCATAGAGAGTACTCACCAACTTCTTCTTGAGTTTATTAATCCTTCCCATACTTGAACCAGCTACAAGCATATCATCTACATACAGAGTTTAAAATAATGAAATCCTCATTATTAAGCTTCTAAAAATAAACACAGTGATCAGAGTGGCATCTAGTGAAGCTTGTCTGCTTCATGAAACTATCAAACTTTAAATACCAATTTCTAAGAGCTTGCTTTAGCCATACAAGCTATTCTTTAACCTACAAACCATTTCCTCCTTACCCTTGACTTCAAAACCCTCTGGCTGATGCATGTAGATTTCTTCCTCCAAATCCCCATGAAGAAATGCTGCTTAAAATCTAGCTGCTCTAGATGTAAGTTTTCTATAGCCACAATGCTTTAATATCATATGAATTAAAGTCATCTTCATAACAGGAGAGAAAATTTCTTGGAAATCAATACCTTTCTTTTATCGATACCCATTTACAGCTAGACTTCCGTTGTATCGCTTTGTTCCCCCAGCTTCATTTTTAATCCTGTATACCCATTTATTGTACAGAACACTCTTACCTATAAGAAGCTTTACCAAATCCCAAGTTTGGTTTTGCTCAAGTGAAACCATCTCATCATTCAAGGCTTGCTCCCACTGTAACTTGGATTTATCCTATATCTCTTCTTGATAACATTATGGTTCACCAAAATCAGTATACAAAATATAATAGAGAGGAAGACAAAGTCTATCAGGAGCTTTTCTTACCCGAGTGCTTCTTCTGAGGTTAGGAGTTTCAGGCACCTGTTGTTGATCACCAGCTCAAATTTCAGTATCAGTTGTCCCATCTAGGACTTCTGGATTTTCTATTCTAGGTGCATGTCCATCTTCTGGCTCATCAAGTTCTATGTATTCCCCATCTTCATTTTCAATTCCATTTTGTTGTAACATGTGCTTATACAGCCGTGATTCATCGAATATGATATCCCTACTCCTGATGATTTTGTTATGTTCATACTCCCACAAACGATAACCATATTCATCACCTCCATATTTAATAAATACACACTTGTGAGACTTATAGTGAAGTTTTTTTTTCTTTCCTCTCTATCAATACGAATATAGGCAATACATCCAAAAACTCTCAGAAAAGAATAATTTATTGGTTAACCTGACCATTCTTCTTCAGGAATACCACTATTGAGAGCACTCGCTGGACTTCTATTAATTAAATATACGACAACATCAACAACTGCTATAAAGAACTGTAGAGGTAAATCAACATGTATCCTCATGCACCTTGCTTGTTCCACAAACAATATTCTTGGAACCCTCCATCACGATACTCACCCCCATTATCAGATTTTAGGCATTTTATGTGTTGCCTATTTCATTCTTAACAAGAGCTTTCCACTTCTTAAAAGTGTGATAAACATAGATTTCTGACTGATGGCATATATCCACGTCTTTCTACTAGCATCATCTATGAAAGAAAAAAAAGTAAAAATCACCCCCACGAAACTTTACTGTAATCGGTCCACAAATATCTGTGTGAACTAACTCTAGCCTTTCAGTCTTCTTTTCTTTACCATCTCTTTGAAAACTGACCCGCTTTTGCTTTCTAGACACAACCTTCGCAGAAATTCAACTGAATGTTCTTCATCCCTGGAAATGCATTCTTGGAGTGTAGAATTCTCATACAACTTTCACTCAAATGTCCCAACCTGTGATGCCATAATTTGGTCCTCTAATTTTTTTTGTAGAAGCTTAAGAGATAGAGTGATTATAGGTACCTGAAAGGGTATCTAGGTTCCTACTCTTTCACCTCTTGCTACCACCATCGACCCTTTGATCACCTTCCACTTTTTTTCACCAAATGTCACAAAATAGCCTTCACGGTCCAACCTGCTAACGGTATAAGGTTCTTTTGCAGTTCTGGAATATGTCTAACATCCTTCAAAACTAGGGTTTCTCTATTTGACAGTTTAATTTCAACTTTTCCCTTTCATGCTATACCGATATCCATTCCCGACAGTCACACGTCCATAATCACCATGAACATAATCACTGAAACAATCCTTATGAGGTGTATAATGAATTGAGGCTCCTAAGTCTACATACCAGACTTTGGAACTATCATCCAATGCAGCAGAAAGACATAAATTGTCATATGTTCGTTTTTTTGAACTTACCATGTTTGCCCCTTCATCATCACCTTGTCTTCCTACTACTCCCTTTTTCTTCTTCAGTTATGTGCAATAATTCTTCTTATGACTCTCTTTGTTACAATTCCAATTCCAGCACACTATGGTTCTCCCTTTGGACTTTGACTTGCCTCTTGATTTTGATCTTTCTCTTGTAGGACTTCTTCCCCACACTACAAGAAAAAAAGCTTTTAGCGATGGGAAATCCGTCGCCAAAAAAATTAGCGACAGATTCACCATCGTTAAAAGTCCCTCGTATAAAAGCCCGTCACTAATAGTTTAGAGACGGAATTTTTGAAATCCGTCGCTAAATATGTAATTATTTGCGACGAATTTATTTTTAATTCACGACGGAATATCCGTAGCTAATTATTATTTATCAAATTAGCGACGGAATAATGTTTTAGAGACGGAATATTCAGTCGCTAAAAAGCTTATTTAGCGACAGAATATTCCGTCGCTAATTAACTGATTGTATGAATACTTTTAGCGATGGAATTAATCCATCGCCAAAAGTCCAAATTTTTTTGAATTTTTTAATTTCCCAGACCTGTAATACAATTTTTATTTCTCAACAACAACGCGCAATAATCAATACACAAAGAAATATATATATATATATAATCAATCATAAAAAATATTTATTATAAAAAAGACTCATTATGTACAAGCCGGGAATCGAATACAGCTGGTTAGGGGAGGGGAGAAGAGTACAAGCCGGGCGCGGGGGGGGGGGGGGAAGCTAGGAACGGACACAAGAAGGGGCTCATCAGGGGTTGCTGAGTCCCGGATCTGGATCATGCTGATCCGGTGTAACGCCCCCGAAAATCCAGAGCTCCGCCACCCTGAACTCCCGGGTCGTTAACCTACCGGATCACATCAAACCTGTTCACTAACACATATTCCAAATCATCTAATTCAGCATCAACTCAGATTTCTCAAAATACTGGATCATAATTGCTTAGCTTAAACTATTACAACTTAGGTTCTTCGTAATTCAAATTTCTTAAGAACAAATTATCAGTACCGACCCATGCAGGGGTCTTACTATACAGTGGTGATGGGCTCACCTGAACCTCACGCAGACTCTAACCCATTCCCGAACCTGCTACAGCTTATCGTTACCTGCAGAAGGGAGCCAAATGGAGGGTGAGCTTTTGAGAGCTCAGTAAGGTCGCACAAGGACTACCAACAAGATTACAAAACGATTTCAAAGAATCCAACCGACGAAAATTTCCAGAATACTTCAGATGGTCAAAACTTAATGACTTCCAAAAGGGTCAAAAACTCATCAGAAATAGGTACCAAAATAAACCAGAACAAACATGATCGATTCCAAAAAGAACAATCGATAATAGATCATTTCTAGAGTCATCATTTCCAAATACAATGAAGGTTTTTCAAAAGATTTCAACAGAAGCACAGATCATTTCAAATAATACTTTTCAGACATTTTTGTAATAGTCATGGCAGTGTACAGAGCAGATAAAATCAAAAATCAATGTTGATCCTGGGAGATTGCAATGCCATTCCGGCACGCTAACAGAATGTACACATGCATGATGTACCAGAATAATTACTAGTCCATTTAGGTACTAGCCTGCATTCCATGCAGGATTCAGACCAGCCTTATAACGCCTGCCTCAAAACAGAGCAGATAACCCAGGTTAACACGGAAAAATTAACAATAGCAATGAGCATTAACATAAGCTCAATCACGGAGATCAATTCAGATTCCAATAACAATAATCATACTGACACAAGTCAGCATTCAGAATTTTCAGAAGAAATTGGATTTTCAGAAGAAATCAGAATTTCCAGAAGAAAATCACAGATAAACAACAAAACGATTACGAATAATTATCGAGTTTTAAGCATAACAATCCGAAAGAACGGATACAGACAATTGTCAAATCTGCTCAGCACACAATAATAGGCGAGCATCACAAGATTTTCAAATAATTGATTCAGGTTCAATATTGGGATTTTCTGGGCAATAACATGCTGATAGCCATACAAAATTCAGAGTTCGGCATTAGCCGTAAGTAAATCAAATGAGTACTTACGAGTACGAGCAATCAAAATAAGGATTCGAACAAAGTCCTTATCCAAGGTTCAGATAGAATCCCTTACCTGGATCCGCAGCTAAATTATCCTAACCGGAAGTCTTTAGCTTTAACCTAAACGGAATAATCGAATCATTAGAATACAGCCTTCAGAACAAGATTATAACTTAATACGAACTCACACATACTCCCAAAATGAACCCCCCTCTCTGGCTATGTAAAATTACTGAAACGCCCCTAGGGTGTAAAATTACCAAAATGCCCTTTTGGGGTGGCAAATTACCAAAACACCCCCCGTCACACTTAAATTCTCAAAATGAATTTTTCATAAGAAAAGTCACTAAAATAACCTTACTGTATGTAAATTTACTTCAAAATACCTCTTATAGGCAAAATTACCAAAACACCCTCGGGGGTTTCCAGCACCGGAAAAATATCAAAAATATCTTAAACTGCTATTTTAAGCATCCCGATGTTATTTCTGGCCTAAAAAGTATTTTAAAAATTTTTCGCCCGAAAATCCCGAACCAGTGTCCGGACCGAGCGCTAAAAGGCCAGTTTCGCGAAAAATACCTATCGGCCTCAGAATGACCCGAAATTTTATAATATGAAACATATTAGTATAATAAGGTTTCCATAAAATTTTCAGATTAAAAATGTTAGGTTTGCTATGCTAAATAATTCGATAGAGTTATTTAATTGGTACCCCAATTTAGCACTCTTTGTGAGCACCAAAAATTTCCGAAAACTTCCAGAGCGTAGGTCTCGTAAAAATATTAGGGGTTACTTTTTTGGACTTTGTCTGATTTGGCTCCTAACTATTTATGAAAATTCGTGAGAAAAATTGATTAATTGATTTTTTTACCTTTAGTGGCAATTACCATTACTGTTCAAATCAAGACACCTACTATATCACCTTCAAACACACACATTTCGTCTTCACCTCCAGCCGAAGCACACCTGGGCACATTCCTTTTTCAATCACCCCTAAATTCCTCACTTTTATGCACTTTAACCACTAAATTTCATTACAAACTATACATTATTAATGCTCTAAACCCTTTCAATTTACACAATTACTTCAATTGAAGTCAAACCCATTAATCAAATTGAAGAACACACACTAAAACACGCTGAAACACACACTGAACTCCCACCAATTACGAAACCCTAATTAGTTTCGTTTTGCTTTGTTATTTTAGGTCTCATGTCCACGATTCCAACAAGGTTTCACCTCAATTCTTCATGCGAAAACACTCAAGCATATGAACCACACCATGGCTACCCAGCCATGTTCATGGCACTCCCGCACCTTGTACCAAGCTCAAACACACTCACAAAAATTGAATTTGCATATTAGGAAGGAAGGGGAAGATTAACCTTGAACTTCTCTTCAATCTCTCTCTTTCTCTTTCTTGAATTTGCTGCCCAAAATTCCTGGTTTTCCCTCTGTTTCCTTCTTTCTCTGTTTCGTTCTTCTTCTTTCCCGAAAGGGAAAGTTTCCTCTTTTGGTTTTTTGTTTGTTTGTTTTTTTTTTGTTTTCTTTCTTCACTTAAAGATTTTATCCTAATTTATTATTTTATAGTTTATTTCATTAGTCATCAAATAACCAAGGAGGAGGTGGCACCATCTTGTAACCAATTTTCAAAATTGCAAAATAGCCCCTCGAGTTTTCAAAAATTACAAAAATACTCCTAAAATTTTAAAAATTACATTTTTGCCCCAAAATTCTTTTAAGCTTCCACAAGCTTCTACCTGAGTATTGCTCAAAATTATCGCCCGTTTATTTTTCGGAGCCCATATGGTATTTTTAACCGGCTCCCGAAGTTCGGGATATAACATCCGGGGCGGCTCGGCATGTCCAGCAGCACCCTGCTCCCTGATCATCCTCAGCACCACTGTAGCAATGTGCTGGATCACCTCGTCGTCCAACTGATGCTGAGGAGCCGGTGTCTCCGGACACTTGTCTGATGCCCACTGACACGCACCTCCAGACACTTTGGCATACGTTAATTTATTTTTTAAATGTCGGACACCGCCGATCAGACGTGGTGTCCGTGTCTGCGCTAACTAACAGGTATCTCAATCTAATTGGATCCCATCCTCCGTCAACAATCTCAATTCTCAATTCTCAAATGCTCAATGCAATAAAAATTAACAAAAATCACACATTCAATCCAATTGAGTCCCATCCTCCTTTAATAATCTCAATATCTCAAATGCTCAATGCACAATTAACAATCTAAAATCATCAATTAATAATCACAATTACTTCAAATGCACAGCTAATAACCTAAAATCATCAATTAACATCCTAAAATCACAGATCAATAATCACAATTCTCAAATGCACAATTAACAACATAAAATTATCAAACAAATTATTAGTGTTCAAATGGAAAAAAATTGTTCAAAATGCACATATCCGATGTGCTTGAATTATTTCAATTTAGGGTTCGATTGTACTAGGGCATTCAATTTAGGGTTCAATTAGGGGGTTCTATTGATTCAATTTAGGGTTCGGTTGATTTGGGGCATTCAATTTATGGTTCAATTAGGGGGTTCAATTATTTCAATTTAGGGTTCGGTTGGATCAGGGCATTCAATTAGTTTAATTTAGGGTTCAATTCGGTTAGGGCATTCAATTTAGGATTTAATTATGGTTCAATTACTTCAATTTAGGGTTCAATTAGGGGGTTCTATTAGTTCAATTTAGGATTCGGTTGATTTGGGGCATTCAATTTAGGGTTCAATTAGTTCAATTTAGGTATATGGGTATGTTTGCACCCGCTGAGTTAATTATGCTATGTTTAGTATAGTATGAATTAGTTGGTGATGATGGAAGATCAAATTATGTTTCCAGGTTCTGACTGAGCATCTTCGTCCAAGATTCAGGGTTTAGGGTTTAGGTATATGGGTATGTTTGCATAGTTTACGTATTATTCCTTTTTCTGGTGCAGAAATGGGGGTATGTGCATGCACGACGAGGCAGCCCCGCATTACATTGATATGATTGACCAGACAACACTTGGCCCCCGGTTTATTAAAGTTGAGTTCAATATCACTCCAAGAATTGGTTGGCAAATCGATCCCTTTGGACATTTTGCAGTGCAGGCGTACTTATTGGGGGCAGAGGTATGGTCTCTCTCTATTAAGGTCACAAAGTGACTTTTAATTCATCTAGGATTTCAAAAAGGCGGGGTTCTAAGAGTCTTGAGGTTATCTAGTGGGGTTCTAAGAGTCTTGGTTCATCTGCACATGTTGGTCTTTTTTTGTATCTTTTACATCTGTATAGCACCGGTATACCCATAAACTTAGGTTTGTAGGTACTTAGTTACAATTTTTTTCATGTATTGTTTTGCAGATTTTTGCTGGTGCTTTCCCTGAGGCTAATGAACCTCCAAATGGCTTCTATTTTGAAGTTAACAACGATTCACCCATTGTCCAGGTAACTACTTGAGGAAAGCAACAAAATGTTGAGGGGCTCGGTTTTTTTCCTAAACATCACTCATGAAACCAAATGAATGACAACATTTGTTTTTGAACTGAAGGATGACATCAACCTATTTGACTACAATGTCTAAGACCGTGTTCAGGATTTTGTAGATGCTGCTTTAGCACAGGTCAGCTGAGTGTACTTGCTCACTTTTCTCGAGCCTTAGAAAACGCATGAGTAATAGTAAGGGTGGTGTCTATGCCATATGTATCATCTGCGATACATTTAGGGAAGTACTTTAGCTAGTTGTTAGTTCTTTATGAACCATTGTTCTAAGACAACAACCAAAAATTTAGATCTAAATGGAATGCAATGTGGGACTACGAATTGGAGTTTCAAGCAAAGAAATTGAACAAACATCTATCTGCAAGAACAAACATCTCTCTGCAAGAACAAAGTCTGTAAGAACAGGCCCTATGGAACATGTAAATGAGGTTTGGGGGTGTATTAGAGTAGTAACACTAAAGCACTCTTACCATCCAAAATATCACTAACCAATCAAACCATATCAAACAATCTCATTAACATACACCCCAATCAGAGATCCCCTTCTCGATTAACCATATCAAACAATCTCATTAACCATATCAAACAAAAAGCTTTGTAGGCTGATTAGCCAGTTTGAAACTTACCGAAGTTGGCCGGAGCTCAAAGATCTAGGCAAACTACACTAGATCGATCTGGTCGTTGAAGACTGGCAGTGACGGTCGCCGGAGGTGGCGCGACGTCGGGGGGAAGATAGGGGGTCGTCGGGGGTGGGTTGCCGTAGAGGGGGTCGTCGGGGGTGGGTCGCCGTAAAGGGGGTCGCCGGAGGTGAGAACGGCAGTGGGTGAGAGAGAGAGAGAGAGAGAGAGAGAGAGAAACGGGAGAAAGAAAAGAAAGAAAGCATATCTCGGAATTAAGGACAGACCTATAGTGACGGAATAATTCCGTCGCTAATAGTCTGTCGGTAAACTTTCTAAAACTATTTAGCGACGGTTTTTCTGTCGTTAAAAGTCCGTTGGTAAAAGTCCAGTCCGTTGGCAAATTCTTTTACCGACGGAATGGTCCGTCAGTAAACATTTTTAATGAAGGATTTATACGGACGGTAAATACCGTCGCTGAATCAGGCTTTTAGCGACGGAATACCTTCCGTCGTTAAAAGTCCGTCGCTAAAGCCATCTTTTCTTGTAGTGCCAATTATTGTGCTTATTATTCTGTCTACCTCTGGATTCCACGCTAGAGCAGTAATAAATGATATACCATCACGATCGTCTTTCTCCGCATATCATCATTCATCACAAAACTTACAACATCATTAAGTGTTAGTGTTCCAGAGACAATAGAATTACTCATTGTCGTCACCAAGTTATTCCAACTATCAAGTACTGAACACAGAAACAACAAAGTCATAATTTCATCATCAAAATTAATGCCGACAGATTCCAACTAATTTGTAACACCGTTAAAATCATTTAGATGATCAACAACAGAACCATTTTTTAGATATCCTCATATTAAACAGTATCTTCATAAGAAATACCTTATTCGAACCAAAAGTTTTTTATACAGTCTCTTTAATGCTTGCATCACAACAGCAGTAGTTTTCTTCTTGGAGATATTGAATACTACTTGCAGTGTCAGGCTAAGCCTTACTGTAGTCAATGCCTTTCTGTCCAAAATTGTCCACCCGTTTGCATTCTTCGCTTTAGGTTTCTCTCCCATCAGCGACAGATACAGATCCTTCTGATACAAGTAATCTTCAACTTGCATCTTCCACCATTGGAGATTCATACTATTAAACTTCTCGATCTTTCCTTTACCTTCTTCGACCATTGCTTCCACTCAAGCGTAAAACCTACGTGAGTAAAACTTGAATCCAAGCTCTGATACCAGTTGGTACAAAATGCAGCAATAACGAAGCAATATTTTAAGGAACAAAGAAACGAGAATTTAAAAAACAAAATGCATAACACAAGAATTACGAGGTTCGCCAGTATGGCTGCATCCTTAGAGTATGGCCAGATTTTGATTTCATTATTCAACAGTATTACAACCAAAATCCTAACACCTCACTTTTTGTTGTGATTTTCTCTCTTGACCTAAAAACAATTTAAGACCACTTATATTTATTTAGAGCTAAGATGTGATCTTTCTCCAAAAAACCAACGTGAGAGAAGACAACTTATATACGTAGGCTAAGTTGTGACCTTCTCTCAATAATTAATGTAGGACACTCTCACAAAACTAGTTTTCAGGTCACAACATCAATTGTAACAATGCCTCTGGTACTGAAATCAGGCTCTACATACAACATACCACTGTGCTCATGTTAAGCTCCTTTGAATAGTCTGGACTTGCCTTGTGTTAAGGGTAGAGAGGATCTCATTTATCTTCTTGACTAAGCTTTTACTAAGTCACTGACACTTTTTTACAACTCTTTCCTTGATGACATGTAGCAAAGTAAAAACTTTAGTGAAGGAGCCATGTGTCCCTCCTTTGTTCAGAACTTCAGATGTAGCCATGTCTTCGATTTGACAATATGATTTAACAGTTTTACTAACTTGATCTACTTTTGCTGGCTCAAAGCGGCCTTAAGTAGATACTTGATCTCATGCCGATTTCTCACCCACATATGATGTTTGGTGCCTTTTGATGTATTAGACTTGCTTAGGCCGATGCCTTGCATCTTTAATCGGTTCAAATAATGCCCACAAAAATAGCACGATGGACTCATTGTGCTATTTAAATTGTTGCAATTGCCACCTTAGAATCCACGTACCACGTTAGCTTTAATTTGACGTTTTGTCATTTTGTCTTGGACTCGTGAGGTTTGAGCACCATAACCTTGGCATTTCTCCTTATCTAAGTATCCTATTCAATGACAATCCTTGCTCGCCCTACCTAATTGCAATGCACGTCTGCATTCAAGGCATACTTTTGTCTTGAGTCAGCTTGGAAGTAGGCTGGAAAAGTGAAAGCTATGTTTATACAAAGTAGGCTGGAAAATCACCCAAATTGATCCCGGACACCGTCTTTTTATTCTCCACGTGACTGTATCTAAGTTTTTGAGATCTTCGATAAAGCATTCCTTTTGTCATAAGGGCTTTTAAGTGTTTGAATGATTACAGCTGGTCTGAGAAAAGTCTTGCCACCCATTTCCACTTCAATCTGTGCGATCTGTTGGGAAGATGTCGAAGCCTCCTCACTATCTCTTTGTGAAAACCTCTGGGGCCTTCTCTTTTATGACGTGGAACGGGTAGAGGCTTAATGGAACCGCCCTACTTTCTACCACTTGTTAACCTCGACCTCATTAGGTTTGAGCACTCTTTGCCGTTTTCCTTTAAATGAGCTGAGTTGGATGACATATTTAAGCTCTCTTCACTCAGGGTTTGCTGTTTATCTCTAGCCAATACTTGAGCTACCTTAGCATCAAGCGAATCTAACTTCTTTCTGGAACTTTCTTCTTGAGGGCCATCAATTTTTATCTGTATGTTGGTTGTTGGAGGTGGGAATTTGACCGTCTTAGATCTTTTTACTCCTCAGATGTTCGTCCCACATTTCTCCTGATGTGTACTTTTTTATGTTCCTGAGTCGAACGAGATTCGTCCAAATTTTTTCCTTAGGCAATATTCGCCTGCAAAGAATCACTCTCCTGACTGAGGTGTCAATTGGTAGTAATCCAGCCCCTTTTTTCTTGGAAAACACTCTCTCCTCGTCCCAAGTCTATTTCTTTCTTAGGAGTAAAGAGATTCAGGGTGTTGATGGGGAGGTGCAAATCATTCATTGAAGCCTGGAATTGATTGATGTTTATTTGATACTCTTTGGCCTTTCCTGCAAACTAGATCATGCCAATCAATCTTTTCTTTTATCAAATCATGCAACAAAATACAATGTTTATTCAAATGGGTCCACTTATCGTGATATTTGCAGTAGGTTTCGTTCAGGTTTAGGTATTTTTTGTCATGGAGATGGCCTTATGACACAGGCGTTCATCATATGATCAAAGATTTGGTCAGCCTTAGTGATGTGAAAAAAAGTAAACTTTATTTCGGTATTTTACCGGAACCGAACTAAGATGAGGGCCTTTGACATGCCGAACTACGGCCCTACAGTAAGAAAGGTTTCACTGCAATAATTTATGCCAGTTGAACCTTAGGTCGATCTTATATAGCATAAACCCCTGCGCTCGGTTCCTTATTGTTTGCTCCCTTTTAGGATTTGGTCCTACCTCTCTTTCTCCAACAGCTCTTCATACCTTGAGGCCCTGTCGCTCAGCTCGAACAAGTCATGAAATTCCATCATTTGATCAAAATAGAGGACGTTTAGGACTAACTTCACAAACTCGAACTTTAGGTGGATACACTTTGACTTTGTTTTTGGCTTGTTTGAATCGCTCTACGAAGTCAGCCACAAGTTACCCAACCATATAGTGCATTTTGGTCAAATCAGTGATATAAAACTCTAGAATCTTTTTTTGGTACAATAAAACTCTAGAATCATAATGTAAAACTGAGCATGGAAAAGATCTTTCATTTGGGCCCAAGTGAACATGTAATTGGGTGGCAGACTGATATACCAAGTGATAGTTGTATAAGAAAGGGAGTTAGGAGATAATCTCAACTTGAAAATATCAACTCCAGTATGTCAGCTCTTCACATTGGATTGTAACTTGACCTATGTGCTTACTGGAGTTGATCTTATATATCAACTCCAGTATGTCAGTTCATGTCAACCCAGTTAAAAGTATGGTCGGAAATAACAAGGCCAGCCTACATGTCCAAAGTCTGGGCTGACCTTCTCTCAGATGAGTTCGCTCAGGGATCTTTGCCTAAGTGTAAGGTTGATTCAGCCCATATTGCCCACCTACTATAACAGGGTGAATGTAGTGACGGACTTCTGTATGCATGTGCAAAGTACGTTCAGAAGTGTTGGTGTAGTCGTTTTCCTAACGTAACTATGTATAGGCAAAGTAGTCATGATTGTTAGGTTTTGGATTTACAACAAGATTGTGTCAAAACACAATATTGTTAAATCTTACTAACCATTTTAGCTACGAGTATTGGCCGAAAAGAAACCTGAAGTGGTCGGAAGTTATGAGAGAACCTGAATCAGGCTACATTTTCCCTTGATATAACCTGAATCAGGCTACAAAATCAACTCGCCATAAGAATTAACTATATCATAGAAGAAAACATAGCTTTTAGATTTAATTTGGTAAGATACTTTGTTTACTTCTTTAACAAACAAATATTTCAATTTTTTGTATATGTTCTTCACACCTCATTTATTAGTCAATTAACGGCTCCTTTGAGTTTTCTTTTTGACTTGTTGCTTTCATATGTTCTTCACACCTTATTGTGGTTGACCTCATTATGATGGCTTATGTACTTCCACCAAATTTGACATGATATTGCTGAATTTTATAGGTACAACTTTCTTTGTGACCATGTAATATAAATAGGGCTAATTATACCTATGTCCATGAGGTTTGGAAGTAATTACACGCGAGGACAATAGTTTGTAATAATTACACTTATGTCCATTGACCAAACGGAATACAAAAATACTTAACGGTTTCGATAAAAAGACTTGATTGCCCCTGACTTTAAAATAAATACCATCCATCCCTATCAAAACCCTAATTTTCAAATTAGGTTTATCTTTCCAAACTTTTTCTCCGTACCATCCATGCCCCCTCCCTTGCCCTACGCCTCCGCAGCTCGGCCCTCTCCCTCGACCCATGTCGCCTGTAACCCAAGCCCCACCTCGCCTCCGCCGCAACAGATCTCCCCACTTAGCAAGTCGCAGCATCGGGAGCCCCTATCCCCTCTGTCGTCACCCTCAACTGCATCGAGGACACCGTCCACCGCCGCCGTCCTCCTCCACTCGATGAAGCGCAGACCTAAACTTACCTTCTGTTATCGGTAGAATAAGGACATAAGACCTCACTTCAGGAACATCAAGAAGTACCCACTGGGTCTTTATTTGCAAATTCGATCCAGAATTCCCCACCCATTGGGTAGAAGACGCCGATTGTAACCGAGATTTAATTGTATATTTGAATCATTATTTATATTAGAATCATCTGGAGAATCTGTGTTGTGGATTTGAGGGTGGCTGAGGAAGAAGACGCCGACTGCGGCGCCGACGTGGGTTGTGGATTTGAGGGTGAGTCTGGGTTGTTGCTGCGGCACGGGTGAGGGGGGCTGTCATGAGTTAACGTTGTTGAGGCGGCGATAGGGAAAACGACGCTACCGTGAGTTGTTAAAGGGGCCGGCGATGGGGTGGGGAGGGAGGTGCCGGTGCCGAAATGGGCGTGGGGAAGAGAGACTGTTTAAAACCCTAATCCTAAAATTGGATTAATCAGTGTTTCCCTAAAATCCTAATTAAAAAAATGAAACCCTAATTTGAATAAACAAAACCCTAATTTGAAAATTTAGGGCTTTGAAACCTTAATTTGTCAAATTGGGTTTCGAAACTCTAATTTGGAAATTTTAAAACCTTAATTTGAACAAATGAAACCTTAAATTGAAACTTAATGGAACCCTAATTTGAAAATTTTAAAATATTCAGTATATACAGTACAAGGGGCAGTATCGTCATTTTAATAATACGTATTGATGACATCATAAAAAAATACACTTTTTAGAATGAACCCTGACGGATGGATACGAGTGATACATTTGAAACACTTTTGGTCACGGAATGTTACATTTTGAAACTTTATATTTTTTACTGTAATTACTCCTTAACCTCAGGGCATAGGTGTAATTAGCCCATATAAATACCTTAGATGTCCTTCTTTTGAGACCACCACCGTACTTGAGGTTTCTCTTTATGCCCGTGCTTGCTTTTTTCATCCTAGTTGTTCTTTCACCCGAGTCAGCCCATTACCTTGAGTATGTTCTTCTACTCGAATCCACATTTTCCTGCCTTCGCTCAGCATGCCCTTTTATGATGTAACCTTGTTCACAAGTATGTTGCCCTAAAATTCATGCTCTTACACCAATCAATTTCATTAAACATTGAGTATGCATCTTTCTTCTTATTTAATACTCCATAACCCTGAGAGCTAATTTCTTGATTGAACTTGACGACTATTTTTTATCAATCCCGAAATTTATTGGTATCTTCTTTTTTATCAACACGGAGGGTCGCTTTCTTTGTCAACCATGAGGGTTATTGTGCTCATATATAACTTTATTGAAGACCCCTGCGGTTCGTTCAAAAGTAACAGGACTTCACACTTTAAAATATGATTTGAGTCAACTCGGTCGAGCTTGTACTACATAAATCTTTTTTCTAGCATGTCGGTTTGGCATCTATTATTCAGACAGGTTATCATGTGACCGCAATCTCACGCGCTCTTCAGATTGTACGGTCCCTACAGATGCAATATTTAGCTTTGCCACTACAAGAAAAAGGACTTTGGCCGGATATTACCGTTGCTAAAACCCTAAATCTTTTGCCAAAGACTTTTAGCGACGGATACCCCGTCGCAAAAAGTCCGTTGCCTATAACCCCGTTGGTAAAAGATTAACGACGGAACTATGTGATCCGTGGGAAAAAATGTACCTTTACCGACGAAATTATTTACTTTTAGCGACGGAATTTCCCGTTGCTAAAAGTATTTTCTATATTTTTTTTAAAAAACTGAATTTTGTAAAAAAAATTTTTAAAAACTTTTAGCGCAGGAAATTCCGTCGCTAAAACTAAGTAAAAAAAAGGCTTTAGCGACATTTGTTCCATCGCTAAAAGTCTATCTCTAAAAACATTTACTAGTCTGGAGGACTTTTAGCGACATATTTCTGATTTCCATCTCTAAAAACTTTTCCTTAAAAAATTAATTAGTCTGTTGAAAGAATTTTAACGACGGTTCGTCGCTAAAAAGGTGAAAATGACTTTTTTATTTTATTTTTTATTGTTTTTTTTTAAAACCCAAACCTGTTTCAGACAATCCGACAATAATTTAATTCTTTAAACTAGCATCCTTCTTTTACTAAATTTCAAGTAACACAAATAAGATTTATTGTCATATATACCATCAAGTAACACTCAATACTTTAACTACTAAAATTACATGTTCACCAAAAATATGATATAAATCTACAAATCCCAGTAACAAAATTACAAGTTTCATTAAAACTAAAAACAAAATATAAACCAGATGCCTAGCGTACAAGTAAAGAAACCGGAAAACCCATTGAAGTCAGGAATGATTCATTGCAGGTTGTAGTTCCTAGCTAAGACTCCTGCATGGTTTAGTGCAATTGCATTTGAGATTATATAAATTTGCAAGCTCAGCAGTAGGCAATAGCAGCAGACAACCGTCAACAAGATAAAAATAGAAAATGAGATTCTACCTCACTGTTCTTTTCAAGCTTTAGATCTGGCAGGTTGCTGTTTTAATCACATGGCTGAAGAGGATCGATACTATGGGAATAATGGTTCCGATGTAATGCCACTCCCGTATGCCGCAAGCATTTCACGCAAGCTTAATACCCGAGATTGATGAAAAGAAGTATTAGAATTTCACCTTCGCTTTTAGGCTGTGTAGGTGTGAATTAGACTTATCTTGCACACACGCAAGCAAGCACACACGCAGGCAAGCGCACATAGGCAAGCAAACACATACGGAAGCCCACAGGATCCACAAGCATGCAAGCACACACTCGTGCGCGTGAGCATGCATACACGGACACTAACCATGAATCCAACACACGAGTAGTTCAGAACTAGAAGCGTGTAAGAAAAGTTCAAAAACACCAACAACTTCTTAACCAGAGCCATACTCGGGGGAATAGCTCGCTGCCATCGGTAAATAGCTGTTGACAAATGAACGTAATAAGGTTGAGCAATCAAAGAAATGTTTAACCATCTGAGTAAGTCATACTACAGAGACCGACTTTGTTACCTCTTGAAGCAACGATCATAACAGCTGACTGTACAGAGAATATGATGCACCCAGGATATAATCCCTGTCATATCATGAAATGAACAAGATAGTTAAGCTGCAAATAGTATAGATCAATGCCAACATCAATAAGCATAAATGATTTCAATAGTATCCTCTTTTTAAGGAGAAAAGAAAACCTTCAAAACATTTTTAGGCCTTAAACGTGTGATACAGAAAATAAAGCCCATTGTGACAATTTACTATAATGAAAGGTTGAACACTGTCATGATGTTTTGTAAGAGTTATGAATCATGGGTACCAAAATTGGTGATAAATTCACAAAGCTCATGCAACTAATGTTATGGGTAGCTTCTGCCAGAAAGCAAGGGCTTGCAACGATATCGAAAATGATCTTAAAGTACATTATAATCTTCCACGAGCACTTCCAAGGGCATGCATGTGCAAGGACAAGTTCTATCAGCCTAGAGAACAATAACTCATAGAAGTCATATCAGAGGGCAAAGCTCACATGGAGATTGAAATATCTACAATTCTTAACTTGTATAACTCGCAATATATCTTTACCAGAGTATGAGAGGAAAAAAGAATAGCCACAATATGTGCTACTTTTTTCTGGTGGAAAACTAAAAGCATGCAAGGTAAGCTTGTTGTTTGGTTTACTTAGTTAAACCATGTCCAAGAAGCTTCTAATGCAGCTGTTACAAGAGCAAAAATTAGAAACTTCAGTAAATCTCCATGCTACCATTAACTACGATTTTAGCTATTATTGCACAAGGAATGGATCAATTAATACACCAGATCAGAGCAGGGGTTTGACAACAGATTACTTAAAAGAACTTTCTGCAAAAGTTGTTAAACTTACATGCCAAACAACATTAATAGTCTGTGTTGCCAGCAACTGAAAGAAACCATGTTTCTTTCCACTTTGAATAAGCCTCTCATAAACATCTAGAAGAACAAGAAAGTATTAGAAAATTTTCCTTGAATCATCACCTTCTTCATTCATAACAGTGCAAATTCTCAAATCAAATGATGAAATCCATCTCACTAAAACAATTCCAATTTCAGTGCAATGTAGATTGATGTTCCCAGCTATCTGGCAAGCTGGGCAAATTGTGCAATGGAGATACCTCTTTATTAGAAATTACATTAGGCAAAAATGTGGTAGAAGTCAACCAGGTATGTAGTACACTACATTCTTCTCCTCTGTTAACCAAATGACACAGACTAGAGGAGAAGATTAAAATAGGGGAAAGAGGACACAACTTTTGCTGGGTGAAGAATAGACGCATTCTAATTTTTGCTTGCTCTTTCAGAATTCTTATGTTGTATTTTCAGTCCCCACTCCATTCCAAAGAAGTAATTCTACCATTCATTATTGTTATATTACTCCGAGACCTCAGCATATGATTGACCAATGTGCACAAACAATTACCGAATATGTAGGCAGAGCATAATTTTGTTTTGGATTAAAAGAAATCCAGCCCTAGTAATTAAAACTTATTTCATTTACACCAATAAATATGAAAAAGGCCCCTTTAGAATTATGTCAATGCTTGTGATATTGAACTTATTAAGTAAGTTGCACATACTTTATGCAGGGACCACCTTTGAACAATTGACCATTCTTTTGAGGTTCATTCCCAAGTGATCATCCATATGACAATCTTTTAAGGTTCCTTCCTAGGTGATCATCCACGTGGCAATCACCAAACAGTGATTAGCTATAAACTGAAACATATTAATTCTTTAGTGCTATCAATAATCTCTGATTAGAAGATACATGTTCAGGAAGACTAAAAAAATATTGGCAAAAGAGACATAAAAAGGGAAAGGGAGCCTCTCAACTCTGTACTGCTTCAAGAAACATTTATATTAAATTCAAAACTTATTAGCTCACCTGTACTAACATGCATTTTTTTTTTTCATTTAGAGATTAACATTCATCCAGAGTCTAACAAACATGTTTTTTTTTCATTCCCTAACCTTTTCTCTCAAAGGTTTCGTCCAACTTCTCTTTATAAATGTTGTAAGAACATCATTGATGCTCTGTGTACACTGTGAATCCCTTGTCAAATAAGGTGATTCACTACTTTTTTCCTACTGGGATTTCTCGTGCATTATAAGACCAAAATCAGAGCCATGAAAAAATACTAGGCAATGTAATTTGCAGACGATTGGATAGATAATCTTCGAAAAGAAAATGAAAAATTTCAAAGACCAGAAGAGAGAGAGAGAGAGAGAGCAGAATAATTAATTACATCAACCGATCGAGAGTGAGACCAAAAGGGAGAGCGACATACTTGGGAGACATGTGAGAACACATGTCGATACATGAGGTGGATGAGCTTACGACGGTGTGTGGTGATCAACAATTTAAGGGAGATCAGAGAGTGAATCAGGGATTTTGGGTAAGATGGCGGTGCTGTGTCAGCGAGCGGTAGAGGCAGCGGGGTGGGGGTGCGGTAGCTGGTTGGGTGTGTGGGAGGTGAGTGGTTACGATTTAGGGTTAGAGAGAAAGACTGAGAGAGAGGAGGGGGAATGGTGTGAGCGGCGGGGAGAAAAGAACGAAGGGGTAGGGTTTTTTTAATTTTAAGGACTTTTAGTGACGGATTTTTGGCCGTCTCTACAAATCCGTCGTTAAAGGCCATAAAAAATTTTCAAATATTGAATTTTACCGACGGATTTATTCTGTCGGTAAAAATCATTTTCAAAATTTTTGGCAAAAGAAAAAAGGGAGAAAAAAAAATTAGCGACGGAATATTCTGTCGATAAAAGTTCGTCGGTAAAGATCCGTTGCTAAATATCTTTACCGACGGAAAATCCCTCAAAAAAGGTTTTTTTAACGATGGACCTTTACTGACAGACAATCCGTCGATAAAAGAGACTTTTAGCAACGGATCTAGTCCGTCGAAAAAAGCTGTTTTTCTTGTAGTGTGCAGACATTTAAACTTACCTTTAAGATGAACGGGTTTGCAGGTGCTTGATTTTGAGGAAGAGATCCAAGAAAGAGTATGATTTAATTTAAACATAGGAGTAGAATGAAATGGAATCATTATTGTCATACAACACAGTTCCAATAAAGAATCATTCTATTTGTAGTGGAAAAATATTTGTAATCTCTAGATATGAGAAGAAAGCCTATAAGTTTGACGTCTGAGATGTGGCCATGTTATGATTGATGTTGAAATTGGGTATTTCTTGATCAAGTCCGTTCAATTCCAAGCTAACATTTGATTTCAGCCACTATATAAAGAAATAAAGCATGGTGCCTATTAGAAAGATATAGCACGTAGCCTATTAGGGAAGATACAACATGCAACATATAAGGAAAAAAACTGGATGCAGCATATGCAAGGAGTGAAGAGGCAATAAGGGAGAGATGACTACAACTATTCAAAACAGCAGCAGATAGAGCAATCAGAAGAAATACTTTTGTCCCTTATAATACATACACTTTGACTCTTCACGCATATTAAGTAAGGGTCTTACTTTTTTATGTTTTCAGTATTACCCTTTGATGTTACATTCATTTAAATACATTTTTGTTTCATTAATTAATGAGAGGGGTTTTTCAGCATGTGGGGCCAGCCTCTCTCCCCCCCCTCTCTCTCTCTCTCTCTCTCTCTCGTCCCTTTCTGTTTTCCTTCCCAATACTTTCAAGCTACCCCTATAATACCATGTTTACTCTCAACTCCATTACAGGGAATTTTGCAACAATAATCTTCTTAGAGGTTGTTGTAGTATGTAAAGCATAGTTGTTTGAGAGACAAAAGAAATGAAAGTACAAGGCCAATGATTTTCTAATGAGTCTGAACATGGGTATATGGTGAGCGGAGGTGGAGAAAGGACAGAGAGATCAGAGAAGATGGGGAAGATAAGAACGCCCGAACGCCTAGGTGAACGCTCGAACACCTAGGTGAACACCCGAACGCCTAGGTGAATGCCTAATCTCCCCTCTTCAACCCTCACCGCCTCATTTACACCTTCTCCCGCCTCCCACCTCCCGCCGTCCCACCTCCTTAAAGAAGGCGCCTTATTGAACACCTAGTCAAACGCATAGGCTTGCGATCCACCTGATCCTACACCGTCACCAAAAAAAAATACCCATTGCCTTTCCTCAGAAGCAGATCTGCAATTTTTTCTTTGAAATCAAATGTTTGTGATTGATGATCTAGGGAACAATACTTGTGGCTGATGAAGGCGGTGGTGTTGGTAGATGCATAAGACACAGCGACAACGATGGTGATGATGGGGAAAGAAGACAGTGACAACTGACAACTGTAGTAGTGGAAGAAGACAGTAACAGCGATGGTGATTGAGGTCGTTGGGGTTGGAGGCAACAGTGATCGGGATTGGGGGCGGCGGTGATCGGTGTCGTCGGTGTTGGAGACACTGGTGATTGGCCTCGTTAGGCTCGACAGTAGTGGTGATTGGGGTTGTCGGCAATGGTGATGTCAGTTGTTGACAGTGGTGATTGGAGCTCAGAGGGGCATGAAGATAGGGGAGAGAGAGAGAGAGAGGTGAGTGATAAATGTGATAGGTGATATAAAACAAAAGGAATAAATTAGAAATAGAGGTGGCTAAGGGCAAATATGTAACTTCACGCAAAATTTATATCCCAAAATAGAAATGATGAATCCAGTCAAAAATGAAAATCTGATCAAATTATCAGGGAAGGAGGGAGTAGGACTTAAAACACAAATTTATAAGCTAGGATAAGACATATATTGCCCAAGTTTGGTACCAATGCACAAACTCCATGAGTTTGTTGCCGTTGCTGTTATTTGTAGCCACACAACCAAAAGGTTTTTAGTCATTAGCTCATCTTCTAATAGATTAAGCTTTTAGAGTTATTGGTAAGTTAAGTACCTAACATGCCATCAGGGCTTAGTTTGGCAAAATCTTGGGTTTGATTATTTTCGGTTTCATATGTAGTCCGCCCTTTATTGTGAAATTTGCAGTCAGTTTATATGTACACTTGGTGATGACACACCTCGATTTATCCCTCCACGTCCAAGGATAAGCATAATAACTTTGTTAAGGCCTATTCTCTAACAACATATATGGTAACTTGGCAGGTCTTGGGTTCAATTATTTTTGGTTGCATATTTTGTCCCTTTTTATTATTGTTAAATATTAATTTACAATCAGTTTATTTATATACTTGGTGATGGTGTACATTAGTTTGCCTTTCCACATGCAATGGGCATTGCACATGGAAAGGCAAACCAAGGGATAAGTATAATAACATTGTTAAGGCTCATTATCTAACAGAGCAGATAGTAACATAACATTGAGTCTACAGATTCAACAAAATGCTTTGGGATAAGAGGATCAAGTCTAAAACGAAAAAGTGGAAAATAGTTGTAAAAAATTTGCGCTATCTGAAGATAATAGAACACCATGACTATAAGGCATAATGTTTTCTGTTCTGGCCCGTAATATGAGAATAGAGCAAAATCCTTAGAGCAAAGGCAGAAAATGTTGAAGTTGAAGACAATCGAAGACATATTATTACACAGACCTCCCGAGCAGGATTATACGGGCATAAACAAAGGTCATTTTATTCATGGGGTAAACAAGAAAATGAAAAAAAATCAATGGCAAAAATGAGTAAATTGCTACAGATTAACTCTGAGCATCTGTGATTGGAACTCTCTTTTTTGGATTGCTCACCTTAGCGGGCCTGCCATACTGGACCGAGTTGAAGAAAAGTTGGATCTTGGGATTGATAAACTATGCCCCACTAGGGATGGCAATTTGATTCGTGCCCGGCGGATATCCGACCCGCACCGATCCTATAGGAGCGGGTTTTGTTGACTTTGACCCGGTTGTGGGGCGGGTATGATAGTTAAATAATAAATCTGCAACAGGTACGGGTCGGATTTGGTATCCGGTACCCACCCCGGTACCTGCCCCGCTATTATATATTTTTATCTAAATCTCAAATCTGATCATAAGATGTGATCGTAGCCCTCCATTTTAGTCTTATAAATAGTTCACGAAAACCCTAATCACCATTTTTCTTTCTCTTCTTTTCCTCCCTTCTCTTCCACAGCCCCACTCACCCACTGCAACAACTTCTTTAGTTGAATGGAGACAGTTATATAGACTGTGCCATGAGGAAACAAGCAATGACATTCGTGCTGCCTAGTCAATTGCGCATTAGCGTAACCGTTTTCTCTTCGCCACTGCAGCGCACGGTTAACCTTTCCACTGACCACCTCATAACTTCTACCCATCCACCGTTCACGAAGCTCTTGGCTGCTGGGTTTTTGTGTGGTTTGTTAGATCTAGGTTTTCTTGACTTTTTCTTTTGTTACCTTTCTGGATTTGGGTTTGCTCTATAGGTGAGTTTCAGGATTGGACACTGGAGTTAGTGGCTGATGGTGGGTCTTTCGTGGTTGTTTAGATTGACCCATGCACGGACTGGTGGTGAGTTGGGTGTATTGTTGTCCTGCAGATATTGACGACGGTGTGGTCGCCGATGGTGACTTCTGGTTCGGCAGTTGTGGTGGTGACATGATTTATGTTTATTATTATCCCAAAAAAGACAAAACAGATTATTTTGGGGCGGATTGGGCCAGGATCGGATTTTTTTAGGCTTTGTAGGATCGGGGATGGTATTTGTTTTGCTTGACCCAATGGCGGGGTGGGGCGGAGTCGGGATCGTGTATTGAGCTGCCGGGGCGGGTTCGGATTTTATAAGATCCACATCCGACCCGTCACATTGCCATTCCTATGCCCCACAAGGCATGTCCTTAGTGAGTATGGAAACATGGAAGTGCTGGTGTTTTCTTTACAACTAAAGAGATGAGAAAATCATCGACCAAGGAGGGGCTCAAAACTACCGGCGAGGGGCTCGAGTGGGGTGTCCTTCTTGGTTTTGGCCCAGGGATCACCATTGATGTAGGCATTCTTCATAGCGTGTCAATCTAATCAAGGTCCTAATGTGTGATGAAATTGTCAATTTATATGGCTTTGCTCTCTATATATTCCTAGTCTTGTTTGATCAAAGAACCATGAAATTCATGTTTTGGTGGTTATAATTGTTTGAGAGCTTTGTGGTACTAGAAGACTTCTGGGTAAACATATTTCAGTCTAGTGCGCATAATTTTGCGAAGTGCTGGGCAAAAATGTCTCCTTCTTTTGCCTTACATCATTTTGTATAGGCAAAGTAGTCACAACTGTTAGGTTTTGGACGTAAAACATGATTGTGTTAAGAATTAACTACATGATACAACGAAACAAAGCTTTTAGATTTAGCTTGGTAAGTGACTTCGTTAAATTCTTTAACAAATATTCTAATATGATTGTTCACACGTATAACAGAGCTGCTTTGGATTTTCTTTTTGACTTCTTATAGAACTTTATAATAAATTTTAGTATATGAACGAAGGGAGTATCACTTAGCCATTGCGTAGTTTCAGTGCGAGGAATGCCATAATAGGACGTGAAAATAAATTAACATATGAGTTTTCCTCCCACCATGAGACAACTCTCTAGGTTTTGATTAATTCTTTTATCAAGCTCATAGTGTATGTAAACTTAGCAGCAAAATATATAGTTCTTCTCATCATTCAAAAGTGATGGTGTATGTCCTTGTGCAGTTGTAATGTCTACTCGAAGTTCCAGAGAAGCACATATGTGCGTTAGTGGTTTTCCTCTTTAGGCCTATTCTATGATTGCTAGCCTTGTGAGAGCCATAGAAAATGAATGTCTGAGCATCAAGTAAAAGTATGTTCACATTTTTCTTAGACATATATCATGCTATTTTTATGTTATATAATTACGCTAATGACTTGGATTTTCAAAATAGTTTCTGTTAGAGTTTGTCGTGGTAAAAATTTGAGTATGTACACTGCAATGATATATTATACTAAAACAGATTCCAAGTTAGATATTTAATTGGTCAAATGTCAATATACAATTCCTAAAGATAGTGTCTTATATGTGCTTTTTATGTGAGGAGAAAATGGTTCTGAACTCTTGATCTCAATGGGGTTCCTTAAATGAAGCAGATGGTGCACAAATAGATGACAACGAGCAAGACGTCTTTGTGCGATGAGAGAGTGTATTATGCTCGCACATGTCCCTTTAGTACACTTGTAGCTTGACTATTTGGAGCTTGGTGACATTTGTGTTTTTTAAAAAGACAATTTGGTTAAATTGTTGGATATGGATTGAATTACAAATATGATGTGAATTTTGAATTACAGGAAATTATAAGGTCTGTTTTGACATACGGAAAAGCAAAAGATAATAGAATTAGTGGAGTTTTACTAATAGATTTGATCAACGGAACTCCGTTGGTATAAGGTGTAGTAAAAAGTGTAGTTTGTTCTCCACAGATTAGTAAAGGAGTTCCGTCTGTAAAAATAATGTTTACAATTTTAGTAAAAATGCATATACCGTTAGTAAAGTTTGGCTAATTTTCGATGAAATTTTAAAATCGGAAATTCTAGCGACGGCATTTCACAGAAAGAGTCTTTAAAATTTTAATGTGGCATTCAATCATTCAATGATTTTTTATGCTACATATTCTCAACAAGCTTTATAATAATCCATCAAAGGAAGCAAAGATCGACATGTGTTTTCATTATTTTACCAACAAAAGTATGATATTAATGACCCGCATCGGAGAAAGACTAGGTTTTTGAGCCACCATCTCATTTTTGGGGTTAATTAAATAGTTAACAAGGAAAAATAAGAAAAACCTAAGTTCGACTGTATATATCTAACAAAGCTTTAAAGTCATGCGAAACTGGAGATTCGGGTTCGGACTAAGTTATATGATAGGAGGGTGTTATGCCCTCGATCATACCCTAAGCGGTCTCTACAAATTTCAAATGTGATTTTTGATGACCTTTTATGTAACACAGAAATAAATCACGACAACGTCTAACTAGGCTTATGTAACACAGAAATAAATCACGACAAAGTCTAACTAGGCCTAAGTTTGGTTTGAATTTAACAATAAGGGTTGAGTTGTCTATGTAGGCAATCGGATTAATCATATCAAAACCATGTGGTTTCAACCTTAGGGCAGGCAGTGGCGGACCTACGTTGGAATGAGCCGGGGGGGGGGGGGGGGGCTGATGTACCCCCTCAACTTCTCAAAGAAAAAATTTCTTTCCATCTCACCTCATTCTCTCTCTCTCTCTGCGAGTTGCCCTGCCCCCCTACGCTTCCCAACTGCACAAGTGTCTCACCCATTCCCACTCTCACAGACCGGTAGACTGCAAACACCACTCACCGGTGATGTGCGATGTGCGTCGGCCAGCGAGTAGAGGCCAGCGCAAATCTGGAATGAATAGAGGCGCCGACTACGGAGGAGGTGGTCTTCACTCTTCAGATCTGGAACCATTAACCGATTAGAAGAAGCAGTGACCGGCGGACTGACCGGAGAGTGGCGACGGTGAGGCGAGGACTCTACTGTCCAACCACACTCTGCCGACGACGATGCATTGACGACCGGTGACCCTTGACCATTTCTACTGTCTTTATGTTTTCTCTCATTTCCGTTGTCTGCGGCAACACTACAACTTTCGATCTCCCCCTCAGCCTAACTAACTCCACAAAAGCCCGTGAACCTTTTCTTTTTCTTTTTATGTTCGTGTTCCACTCTCCCACTTCACTTGCTCAATTTCTCTGCAACCAACTAGAGTGGAACAATGCTCTGCTAGAACTGTAATTATTTCATGTCGTAGCTGTAATGAGATGAATAGCTTAAAGTCACATAAGAAACAGAGGATAAATAAGAGGTCAAAACAACTTGATGAATTTGAAAAGAAGTTGAAGGAGTTCTTCAGTGAGATACAAAGTCACAAGAACGTGTTGTACTTTACTCTCCAATTTCAGTAATTGGTTTGTGAGCTAGAGGTTTGAATTCATTAATTATTTCTTTGAACTACAGAAAGAGAGAGAGTGCAATTGGTTTTAGATATCTTGTTGTGGGTTGTTATATATTGTTTCTCTAAGAACGATGGTCCGTGTCTTTGTAATGAGATTTATTGGGGGAAATAAAGAAGAATCATGTTTGTTCTTTGGGTAATTTTGGTATTTGTGATGGTTGAGGGCCTCAAGATATAGTTGCCAAGGAGAATATACATACTATGCACCTATATGAAAGGAAAATGTACTAAAACATATATAAGTTTGTTAACTAAATGTAGAATGGTTGATTTTACTTTGCCATTCTTTCATTTCTTGACTAATAGTTATAGAAAAGGCAAGGACCGCTTTATTTTTACCTATCAATTAAAAATCTGCTTGGTTTTGTGTATCCTCTATGGTGTCATTAGCGCTCTTTTTCTTTAAGTCAATCACTAACTTACTATAATCTTGTTTTTAATTAAGCTTGATCCAAACCTTTGATTTACTTGTTTGGGATAAACTTTTTTTTTTCTTTTCTGTCTTTGTTTTAAGAGGTGGGAAAGGAGTCTGAGTGTGTTGGATTGGTAGTGGGAGGGTTGTATGCTCCTGGGTATATGCGGAGAAAATAGCTTCTTAAAGGAAAGTAGGATGAACTTCCAAAGAGGATACCACTTCAAAGATTTCTAGCAAATTCTGTTAAGAGGATGAAAGATTGACTCATATTCGTTTCTTACTAGGTTTAGTACCTCTCAGTTAAAAATGCACAGATGTTCATCCTAGAATAAGCATAATGCACATTAAATTAGTGAGGTAGCAGAAATATTTGATCGTTTATATGGAATCAAATAGTTTGGTGATATAAAGACTTTTTGGTGTTATAAAGACTTTTTAGTATTGTAAATAGTTTTTAGTGGCTGTTATAAATTTAATAATTTTGATGTTTTTTTTTTTGTATTTTTTACTTATAAAAAAATTTGATGACTTAGATATATTTTCAGCACCTCCTGAAGTAAATTCATGGTTCCGCCACTGAGGGCAGGTAAACTAAATCTTGGTACGTGGTTTTCAGAAACCTAATCCAATCCAATTTCTTCTAGTTGTGAGTAAACTTGCTTTTATGCTTCACAGAGCAAAATTCAATCCCGGGGCCTGGATTATATTCTAATCAACTATTTTTTTAGGTGGACTATCTATGAAGAAGACATGAAAAGGGTAAATAATGGTACCTCTTCATTTAGACAGCTTGACTGTCAACTTCGGATTATCCACCATACAATGTGATGCATGAACGTTGAACCCGTACAAGTATAGAGAAGAGGACTCTCTCATCCATCTCTCTCTCTCTCTCTCCAGAGAAAATTAGCAGCCTTGTTCCGAGGAGAATTTTTCTCGCAACTGACTGTCCCTTTTGGGACAGCCTAAGGTGCCGTTAATTTAGAGGTTCGGGCAGAAAATGAAGTACAAAAAGTAGACCAATATCAATTCTTGTCGCCTCTACAATAAAATTAGAAAAGAAAAACTGAGAAAGATACCAGAATATCCTTAACGACCGGTACACTTAAGCCTTAAAGGTGAAACGATAGGTTTAGGCGGGAACCGGTCGGTACTCCTTCTTGATTTGCATTTAAGATCAACTCACTTAAGCCTTAAAGGTGAAGCGATAGGTTTAGGCGGGAACCGGTCGGTACTCCTTCTTGATTTGCATTTAAGATCAACTCTAGAAGGAAAATTCTGCCTTTCTTAATTAATGACACATGATTTGACATAAAATTCGACACAGACCTATGTTAAGACCAATCCAGCCACTAGATCTTCAATCCCTTCTAGACTCTGACTTGGATTAAGCCCAAACTAACTGAATAATCAACTGGATAGTGATCAACTAGACTGGGCCAGCTAAACTGGACACCAATAATTAAGATAACGCCTATCCAAATTAAAGTTGTACTGTTTTCATGCCCGAAGCGGATTACTAGCTTACTGAGCTCCTTGGCCTCCACCCTTCGGTCAAGCGTGTTATGATTTACCACAAAGGTTGCTTCGCATATGCTTGTTACAAGGAAAATTGACTCTTAGCGATGAATTTTTTCAGCACTAAAATTCCTTTTTCTGTCGCTAAAAACTTTTGCCTACAAATTTATAATCGGTAAAAGTTCGTTAGTAATAATTTCGTCGCTAAAGGATTAACGACAGAATTTTGTGATCAAATATCACTTTAGCCAATGGAATTATTTACTTTCAAATATTAGCGGCAAAATTTTGTGACCCGCCAATAAAAATATCACTTATAATGACTGTCCTGTATACTCTAGCAATAGAATATTACATGCTATAGATATTTTCAACATTTTCCCTACTTTTGTTTTTGTAAAAAATTTGAAAAAGACGTGTAGAGACGAAATTTTGTCGCTAAAAGTCCTTCGTTAAAGACTTCCAGCAACATCATTTCTATTGCTAAAGTCCGTCAGTAGATACTTTTACCGAGAGAAATTCCGTCAATAAAATTATTGAAAGGTTTTTTTCTTATTTTTTTTAAATTTAAAAAAAATAGTTCAATAATGCAATATACACATATTAGCCATTCCCAATGAAGTCTTAGCATTTAGGGATAAAGAATATATAATCTCTAGTGATCGACATGCCTCAAATAAATTTGAAAGTTATCATTTCATAAAAAAAACTAATATGTTAATTACAAGTATTTCATTCCGACAGAGAAAATAGAACCATCAAATCCTGACACAATATGCTTAGGAAATATCTCCGGCTAATGCAACACGTGCAAATCCTAACATCTTCTTCATGTAGACCTCATCCTAGAGCACTAGCAACCGATAAGTGAAGCAAACCTGCATTGAAAGTAAACTAAGGATTCCGGATTCACTAATTCAGTTAAACAAATGAAAGCAATGTTATGTTGCTAAACTTCTTTGCCAACTGCTCCGGGATGTAAACAAGTAAGCACATAAAAGAAATCACAACAGAAGAAACATTTTTAAGTTTGACCAATATAACATAGTGAATCTTTCCATCATAATAATTAGTAAAACTTATGCAATTGGATCCAAATACCCATGTCCAGCAAATTAGAATATATATAAAAAAGAAAATGCCTTTGCAATTTGTTCCCTTGTGATCATACCCATGTGAGAGTTTCTGAAAAAGTGTGACATATTTTTGGTCGGGGTCAATACTAATAACTAGTCCTTGTTCACCAAACACTAAAAGAGGCAGGAAATCAATTCCAGTAATATTGTATTTTAATACATCTAGACTTTCAAAATATGCAGCAACTTGGAGAAAGTAAAACAAGAGTCGGATCTATGTTCTATGATGCACATTACAATGCAACAACCCATTTTCTTTGACGACGAGGCAAGTGTTATTTGCCTGTAACACATCCTCTGGGCTCTTTTAGCTCGATCGTTACTTTGAAAGAAAAAAACTAGTATACACGTGATGCTCCAGAGACCACTTTAGGTGGGACTTGTGAGGTTGAGCTAGATAACTAGAGAAATTATAAAGTCAACCGTTTAAAAGACTTAGGGGCTGTTTGATAAAATTGAAATTTAAGTACTGAAGACTTAAAGTGCTCAATTTGTATAACTGAAAATTTTAAGCTGTTGAATATTAAGCACTGAAAATTTTTTGGTCATATCTGAAATTTAAGTACTGAATCATTAATATTCTATTTGATAAAACAGAATAACTGAAGTCTAAAAACTCTTTAATTTGACAATAATACCCTTTTACTCTATTTTTTGAAACTTTAGCAAGTTTGTTAAACAATTGGATAATTGGGTGTATTACGATATCAATGAAGGATACTTCAAATCCAAAAACAAATGGAAAAAAAGGCCCTAATTACATTCACAAGCACCATGAGAAGAAAGAAATTACAAACCTGCTATTAAGGTTGGAGTGCTATGAGAAAAGATCGCTTTAGGGGAGAAGAAGAAGAAGAGGTTGCGTAACGATCGATCGGGAAGAATAGGGGGAAGAAAAGGAGGCAGATAAGGAAGATGGAGGGCAGATTAGTCAGTTATGAGAAAATTGTTTAACTAGAAATCATTGAGCGCTTTAAGTGATAAGTTAGTCATGAGTAACTTAAAATATTAGTCTTTATCTTATCTATCACTTAATATTTTAAGTGCTTAAAAAAATACGCTATCAAACGTACTTAATTTTAAACCATTAAAAACTTTCAGTTTTAAGTGCTGAAATGAGTTATCAAACACACCCTTAGGTCCAGTTTGATTTATTTTCCTCTATTTAAGTATAGAGGTCTACTTAAGAGGTCATCTACCATATGACCATATGTTGGCTTCTCTATGTAAACTCTAATGTTGTTCTTCTATGGATTTTTTTATGGATAGGCAGATGGCTCTCATCTGACTCTGCAGAAGTTCACAAGTCCAGGAGTTTCTATTTGCTAATAATTAAAGCAAGTACTAATAATCCTTCATAGTTGTCTAACAAGAAATAAATTAATTTAGGCATAACTGCGTAGTACATACCAGCACCATGAGAAATAAAGCAGATTATCCTCAGGCATAGATCTACCAGGTAACTGATGGTTGCCGAATAGAACCAAAAAGATGTTTCCAAGAACAATGAAGGTTATGGTCACCATTAGTCTGCAAAAGAAACAAATTGGGGAAAAGGGATAAAATTGTGAAAATTACATTTACATTTTTCGTCAGTAAAGGATTTTAACGAATAACTTTTAGCGACTATTTATTCTGTCGGTAAAAGAGTTTTAACGACGGATTTTGTTTCTTCGCTAAAAGCTATTTTTCTTGCAGTGGCCATGGTTGTCAGGTTAGCCAAGGACCTACCCAAGAACAATTGCGGTGCCCTATATGCTTGTTGTTTGCTCTGAAATCACCTGAATTCTGTTTCCCGGGCCTACCGATACCCACCTTGACACCCTCAATGGAGTGCTTTTGTTTGGTGATAGATTTGCCACTGTGATTGTTAGTTCAGATCCCGAGCCCAGAGTTGAAAAGTCAGCTCAAGCTATTATCAAAGATAGTGATGTTGCTCTCGCTGGGACACCTCCGTGAGGTTGGGCTTACATTCTACCTACTCAAGGACATGCCTGAGTTCATCTGAAATGAAATTGAGTCTAGCCTAAGGGAGGCATTCCAACCTTGGAGCCTTTCTGATCGGAAATACCATTTTTGGCTTGCTCACCCTAGGGGTTCTAGCTACCAATACTAGACTAAGTACACAGCACAACAGCCCCCCTTGCTGCAAGTTTTCCCTTCCCGCTTCCCCTTCACCCCTTTCATGTACCCAAACCACACCCGCAGTACACACTGTTGAGTTTTGTGACTTGAGTTGTTTGAAAACAACTCACTCTTTTGTCCCACATTGCTTGGAAGTTGGTTTTGAAAAGGGTTTATAAGAACAAAAGTGCTTTTACTTTACACTTGGTGGTAAGACTAGAGTGTGCTAGTCCCCATGCTACCCGCGTGCAGGTACGTGAGTTTAGGCGCGTTTTGGCGCGTTATTAGGCTCACTTAGCACTTTGCACGCTTGCCGCGGTCGTGAAAAAACGTGACTTATTTTTGAAAAATATTTTGTATTTTCAAAAAATAGTTTTATTGGAAAAGGTGGGAGATTTATTTAAATTCGAATTTTGATTTATTGTCAGTTATTTTAACTGTTACAACTGTTTGATTTTCCAACAGTTGTGTCTGTCCAAAAAGTTCACACCTTTTCAGATTTATAAATACATTTTTTTTCAGTTCTTTTAAGATACTGGTTTTCCTGATTTCGAAATCTTTTTCTTTCTGCAAAATCTCTATAGCCAAAAACGTACATTGCTTCAAAGAGAATTCCAAGGGAAATTTTCGATTTTGCTGTTTGCAGATTCCCACAGACTTTGTTGTATCCTGGATGATTATTTGTCGCTAACCCATCAGCAAGCTCAATTTCGAGTGGGGACAAATAAAGCCTTAAAGAAAGCGATCACGCGCCTTAAAGTCTTCAATTCTGATTCCGATTCCACCAAATTTCTCAACAATTTTAACGCTTTATTCTGTTCTGCTACAATGGATTCGGAGTCAATCAAAGTGATGAATCAAGACTTGGTGAAACTGGATCGTTTTGATGGCAACAACTATGCTCGATGGAAGGACAAGATAATGTTTCTTCTCTCTGCTTTAAGGATTTCATACATTCTGGATCCTGAATTGTCACCAGCACCAGAGGAACCAAGGACTTCTGCAGAAGGTGTTCCACCCGATGTCGAAGAATTTGAGCGTGTTAAGAAGGAAAGGAAGAAACGCGAAGAAGACGAACTTCTGTGCCGTGGACACATTCTGAATGGGCTGTCAAATTGTCTATGCGACTTGTTCACCGAAATCAAATCTGCCCGTGATATTTGGAGTGCATTGGACTACAAGTATAAGGCTAAAGAAGAAGGTACGAATAAATACCTTATTGCTCAGTACTTCGATTTCGTAATGGTAGATGATAAACTTGTGTTAGAACAAGTCCATGCTCTTCAAGTGATTGTTAATAAGATTCGAGCCCTCAAGATTAGCCTTCCAGAATTGTTTCAAGTAGGGGCTATAATAGCAAAATTACCCCCTTCTTGGAAGGATTACAAGAAGAAGTTGCTGCACAAGTCAGAGGACTTTACATTCGAACAGTTTCAGAAACACCTTCGTATTGAAAAGGAGTCACGCAAACGTGAAAATAAGGTTACTGTTCTGGTTGAGTACAATGTGCACTATGTGGATGGGAGTGGATCGCAGTCTAAAAATCCGGCCTTGCAAGCAAGGAAGAACGATGAACAATTTAAGAAGAAAGGTAATCAAGATGGAGAACAAAAGAAGAAGAAAGGAAGCTGCTATGTTTGCGGGAAAAAGGGTCACTACGCTAAGCAGTGTAGATACCGAAAGGGAAAATTCAATGGAAAGGATGGAAAGGCAAACATGGTAGAAGAAAATCTCGTTGCTATGATTTCTGAAGTTAACATGGCAATGGAGAAATCTGGATGGTGGTTCGATTCTGGCGCCACAGTTCACGTCTGCAAAGACAAGTCTATGTTTAAAGCATATGAAGAAGTGACTGATGGCCAAGAGGTGCAAATGGGAAACCATACTTGTGCCAAAGTTTCTGGCAAGGGAACTGTGGAAATCGACTTCACGTCCGGAAGGAAACTTAGTCTTTTGAATGTTCTCTATGTACCCGAAATTAGAAAGAACTTAGTTTCTGTTGATTTGCTTTGTAAAAGGGGATTTCAGGTAGCTTTTGAATCTGACAAGGTTATCTTGTCTAAGAATGGTAGCTTTGTGGGAAAAGGGTACGCTTGTGATGAAATGTTTAAGTTAAGCATTAATAAAAGTACTAATTCTGCTTATATTGTCGAGTCTTCTTCCTTATGGCATGGTCGGTTGGCTCACTTGAATTATGGTTCTTTAAAGAACATGAAGAAATTGGACTTAATAGATTTTAATAACACTTTGGATAAATGCGAAGTATGTGTTAAATCTAAAATAGTTAAGAAGCCTTTTCCTAGTGTTAAAAGAGATTCTAAAATTTTAGATTTAGTACATTCTGATATATGTGAGTTAAATGGGGTGCTAACTCGTGGAGGAAAAATGTACTTTATAACCTTTGTTGATGACTACAGTTGGTACTTATATGTTTACCTATTAAGGTCTAAGGATGAAGCATTTACCATGTTCAAAAAATATAAGGCAGAAGTCGAAAATCAACTTGAGAAGAAAATTAAGATCCTACGTTCTGATAGAGGCGGGGAGTATTTTCTAAATGATTTTACAGATTTCTGTGAGGAACATGGCTTGATTCATCAAAACTCCGCACCCTACACACCTCAACAAAATGGCTTGGCTGAAAGGAAAAACCGTTCTTTAGGAGAAATGGTTAATTGCATGATAGTTAATGCTAAACTACCTCTAAACTTGTGGGGGCAAGCTTTACTCACCGCATGTTATATTCATAATAGGGTGCCTTCAAAAAGGAATAATGTGAGCCCTTATGAATTGTGGAAAGGTAGAAAACCTAACCTTTCATATTTAAAAGTGTGGGGGTGTTTAGCATACTATAGAGTTCCAGATCCTAAAAGGACTAAGCTTGGACCAAGGGCTATTAGAAGTGTATTCGTTAGATATGCTGAAAATAGCAAAGCCTATAGACTTCTTGATTTGGAGTCTAATGTGATAGTAGAATCTCGAGATGTAGAATTCTTTGAAAATAAGTTTTCTACTGATTATGAAGTCATAAATGATGATTCTCAAGGAAATGGTCCAAACGAACCTTTAGGATTGGAAAGGCAACAAGGGGATCAACTTAGTGATTCTAGAATTCAGCCAACAGAACCTAGAAGAAGCACTAGAACAAGGAAAGAGAAGGAATTAAATTCAGATTTTGTTTCTTCTCAAAGTATTGTGTTTCTTGTTGAAGGTGATAGAGATAATAATGTAATTAACAAGTACCCTATCGTGCTAAATTTGGAGAATGACCCAAGGTCATTTAGTGAGGCTATGTCATCAAGAGATGCATCATTTTGGAAGGAAGCAATTGATGATGAAATGGACTCAATTATGTCTAATAACACATGGGTACTAGTTGATTTACCCCAAGGTTCCAAACCCATAGGGTGTAAGTGGGTTTTTAGAAGAAAATACAATTCTGATGGTTCTGTTCAAACTTTTAAGGCTAGATTAGTAGTCAAAGGGTTTAGACAGAAAGAGGGAATTGATTATTTTGACATTTATGCACCAGTTGCTCGTATAACTTCAATCAGAATTCTCATGGCTTTAGCATCCATTCACCATCTTTATGTTCATCAAATGGATGTTAAGACTGCCTTCTTAAATGGAGACTTGAGTGAAGAAGTCTACATGGAGCAACCCGAAGGGTTTGTCTTACATGGAAATGAAAAGAAGGTATGCAAGTTAGTTAAATCACTGTATGGGCTTAAACAAGCACCAAAGCAGTGGCATGAGAAATTTGATCCGGTTATACTATCTTTTGGTTTTAAGCATAACAGTGCAGACATGTGTATTTATTCTAGATTTACTACTAACTATAGAGTGATAGTTTGCTTGTATGTTGATGACATGCTGATTTTCGGAACTAATTTGTATGGGATAAATGAGACCAATGAGTATCTATCTTCCATGTTTAAAATGAAAGACTTGGTGAGGTAGATACTATCTTAAGAATAAAAGTAAGGAAGCATAGTGGGGGTTATGCTTTGAGTCAATCTCATTACGTTGAGAAAATATTGACTAAGTTTAAACATCTTGGATTTAAAGAGTTTAGTACTCCTTTTGATCCAATTATGAAATTAGCAAACAACTCCAGTAGAGCAGTAGTGCAACTAGAATATGCTAGTGTTATTGGTAGTTTAATGTATGCTGTGCATTGCACAAGACCGGATATTGCTTTTTCTGTTTGTAAACTTAGTAGATTTACTAGTAACCCTAATATAGAACATTGGAAAGCTATTGGTCGAATCCTCGGTTACCTTAAGAGAACCATGGGATTCACATTGTTCTATAATGATTATCCGGCTGTATTAGAAGGATACACCGATGCAAGTTGGAACACGAGTGTGGGAAATAATAAGTCTACTTCTGGTTGGGTATTTACTTTAGCAGGAGGAGCAGTTTCTTGGGCAAGCAAGAAACAGACATGCATATCTCATTCCACTATGGAATCTGAATTTATTACTCTTGCAATAAGTGGTAAGGAAGCAGAATGGATTAGAAACTTATTGTTGGATATAAAGTTATGGCCTAATCCTATGCCTCCTATTTCTGTTTACTGTGATAGTGAAGCCACTTTATCAAGGGCATATAGTTGTACCTATAATGGTAAGTCTAGATATATAAGTCTACGACATGAATTTGTGAGACAATTGATACAAGATGGTGTTATAACAATTGTCTATGTGAAGTCAAGTAAAAACTTGGCAGATCTTCTTACAAAAGCTTTGTCAAGAGAGTTAGTAAGAATGACATCTTATGAGATGGGGCTAAAACCTATTGAATTAATCCTCAGTAATGGTAACCCGACCTAACACTAGGAACTGACTAGTCGTAAGGTTTAAAGGGTAAAAACAATTTACTGATGTGTGATTGTTAGTACTGATAATGTCAAGCCCCTAAAAAATGAAATATTCAGTACTGTCCGTTACGATTTAGAGGTTAAGAGTTTTCTCTTAATGAAGTATGAGACTATTTTGTAATGTGTTCTAGTAGCGGAAACACATAGCATAACTTCACCTATATGAACTTAGAAGTGGTGCCGCTTCTTATGAAAGTTTGGGTTTACTTTCTAGAGAGTTCATGAAACAGGATATAGCACAAGGCCATAATAGTGTTAAGTTGATTAAGAATTTCTCGTCGAAGCAAGAAATTTGTATGTGTGCAATAGCTCCGGTTTTATAATAAAGAGTAGCTAGTTTAAAGCTAAGGCCACTAGTAACTCTTATAGAACTTTGAGCTATTCGCACTAACGAAAGGTTTAAATCGAAAGATACCTTTATGAATGTATATTAATTTCTCGTATGTCTTGGCTATAGTTATTTTTCAAATTGTTCGTTGTTTTCAAACAAGTGGGGGATTGTTGAGTTTTGTGAGTTGAGTTGTTTGAAAACAACTCACTCTTTTGTCCCACATTGCTTCGAAGTTGGTTTTGAAAAGGGTTTATAAGAGCAAAAGTGCTTTTACTTTACACTTTGTGGTAAGACTAGAGTGTGCTAGTCCTCATGCTACCCGCATGCGGGTGCATGAGTTTAGGCGCGTTTTGGCGCGTTATTAGGCGCACTTAGCACTTTGCACGCTTGCCGCGGTCGCGAAAAAACATGACTTATTTTTGGAAAATATTTTGTATTTTCAAAAAATAGTTTTATTGGAAAAGGTGTGAGATTTATTTAAATTCAAATTTTGATTTATTGTCAGTTATTTTAACTGTTAAAACTGTTTGATTTTCCAACAGTTGTGTCTATCCAAAAAGTTCACACCTTTTCAGATTTATAAATACATTTTTTTCAGTTCTTTTAAGATACTGGTTTTCCTGATTTTGAAATCTTTTTCTTTCTGCAAAATCTCTATAGCCAAAAACGTACATTGCTTCAAAGAGAATTCTAAGGGGAATTTTCGATTTTGCTGTTTGCAGATTCCCACAGACTTTAATGTATCCTGGAGGATTATTTGTCGCTAACCCATCAGCAAGCTCGATTTCAAGTGGGGACAAATAAAGCCTTAAAGAAAGTGATCATGCGCCTTAAAGTCTTCAATTCTGATTCCGATTCCACCAAATTTCTCAACACACACTACACCCATGGCAACCTCCCTTTCTCGCACTCAACACATATATGCACAAAGACAACACACATACTCTCATGGACACACACACACAAACACATTCATGCACCCATTTCACCCACTTTCATCTTCATCTTCCTTTCTATTCTCTGCACACTCATATGTCACTTGAACACACACATCTGTACACGTACACATGTACTTCCATCTTCTCCCGTCCCTTCTCATAACTCACTTCTCGCATGAACACACACAAGCTCCCACAATAGACATTGCATGTTCCTACCCTCACGTATGCAACATTTCAGGGCTGTCATTGCAGCCCCTCTCGCACACCTCATAAGCACACACTTCTCACAATACGTTTCTGCCCACACGCCCAAACATCTCACACAAAACACACACTCACGGCTGCCTTGCACCCTTCTTCCATCTTACAAACATTCACATCTTACACACTTGTTCGCCCACAAAATCCCCTCTTTTCTTGACTTTTATACACATTCAAACAGAAAACCACATCGTTATTACACAACACATCTGCACACCCACCATTTCACTATATCCATACATATATATACACACTACACACACATACACTCATACACGCACGATACACATACAACTACACACAAGACACACAAGCTCACACGCACTGCCTCATGTTCTCTCTTTTCCTGCTCCTTTCACACACTCAAATGCACATAATGCACACACATTTTCTGTAATTTCACACACCATACACACACTGATATACACTGTAATAGTAATATGGTAGCCACTCACTTACACCCCCCAATTCACACCCACTAATATCGACGCATACCCATCACCCACACACCTACACACCACATGATGGCATCTGCACACTCTGCTCACAGCCGTAACCTTTTACTTTCACACTCACGGCAGTCTCAACACCTATATAGACATTCATATATTCCCTAAAAACACACAAAAGAACTGGAATGTAATATAGTAAAGGCTTACCGGAGATTTTTGCTACACCGATATTCGACCCATCAGCCTTCTCTCTCTCTTCCTGTGACCGAAACCCTCCCTTTGTTCTTTCTGTATACCCCCCTCTCTTCTCTGTTGTGTAACCGAATCTCAATTCTCTCCATAATTGCCTCCTCTGTTCCCCTCTTTCTAAATTAAGGAGTTGACATTCTATTTTTTCTTGGTTTTATAAAATGTAAAATCAGATTTGTTGTAATATTTTATTTACTCGAATATTCCCAATTTAATTTTAGATTTATAATTAATCCCGCAACACTAATTGTCGCTAATTATTGTCGATTTTGCACATTATTGCTAGTTATAGCGTACAAAAATGGTTGCTAAAAGTTGCTGATAAAAATATTGATGCTACCTCTAGAGTATAAAAATCATCTCTAAACAAATGAAATTAACCAATTAAAAAATGTATCGAGATTTGGGGTATTACATTTATGCCTTCTTAGCCGGGGGCCTACACGTATATGACAGTGCGACCACTCTCGCAGGAGCCTCCACTCCTCCTCAGATGATGGTTGAGCAACCCGAACTTCTCGCCATCATTCAAGCCATGCACAAGTCCATAGAGCAGCTTCAAGCCTCGATAAATCATCCCCCTTAGACACATCGAGCACAACAGACAACCATGTGTTGAGGGTTAATACGTTGTGTCATTCATATTCATGGTTGGTTAACAATGTATTGAGGGTAAATATTCATCTTTTGTACTAAGCATCAGCCTGAATGGAAGGTGGGTACTTGCTGGGCAAAAGGCTCATGTTTGTTGTTTTGTGTCTCCGATAGATATCCAACCGACGTTATTGATAGGTTAATGAACTGATGAATACTCCTTCCATCTTGATTTGCCGACGATGATCTCCAAACTTAAGAGGCAAGATATATGATTACAAACCAGAAAAGATGATTGTAGCTTAGCTAGGTTCTCTACAAGAACTGAAATTTTGGGTATTCGGAATTGATCAAACGATGTATAGATGGTGGTCTTTACTAGAGAGATAAATCTTATTTCTATAATAACCGTTGTAGTCATGGAAACTGTTTCTGCAACTTTAGAGTCCAATATCTGACCATCACTTGAACCTCAACTACCTCTATCAACAATGGCTAAAAAGACTTTGAGAGTTTTATCCAAAATCAACCAATTAGTTGACTTAGTCTTTTACTTCACATCCAACATCAGATCATTCTAATCAAGTTACCCAAATTAAGTAGACATTACCAAAAATATATTTAGCACTTGAAAATATATTTTATTCTATGGTTTGAGGCTAATTTATGCTTTAAACCATGGCTTTAACTTAGATAGCTCATACCACAAGGGGTGGTGGTATGGCAAAGGGTCTTGAGAAATGACCTCAAGATCCCGAATTCAAATCTTCATGCCAACGGGTCATATGAATTGCACTTCTCACTATTCTCCAAAAAATACTTAGATGGCTTATAGCCACATGATCCAAATCTCCCGCTTGGCTATAAGCTATTACACTTTTATTAAACTTTCAAGACATAAACCCACTGAGGTGGCTTCTTGTTAATTTTTTTTCATAGCAATGGGTTTTGTCTAAGGATATGCGACCATCTCAATACGAGAGATACCTTGAAACACTAGCTCATTTTTCTAACAATATTATTTATATATTATATTGTACTTTAATGTGTTTGCCTTTTGGACCATTTGCAACATTCTTAATGGCTTTTAAGGTGGCCTCGTTACCACTTTAAATCAGTATAGCTTCACCATGCTATAAAAATATGATTTAAGTCCTTAAGAAATATCTTGAAACACTAGCTCATTTCTGTAACTATATCATTTATATATTATATTGTACTTCAATGTGTTTACCTTTTGGACCAATTGCAACATTCTTAATGGCTTTTAAGGTGGCCTCGTTACCACTTTAAATCAATATAGCTTCACCATGCTATAAAACTATGATTTAAGTCTTTAAGAAATATCATAATCCATTTCCCTTTGGCTTTTGGCCTTGCTGTGCTACCGACGACATATTCAGATTTCATATTATATGTTGCAAAACAACCATCTTTCTTAAACCATGATACAGTCATACCTTCAAATAAAAAGACATAATCGATGGTCGACCTTCTATCATCAGGATCTCTTGCAAAATCTGCATCCCAAAATCCTATTGCTTGTAAGTCATTTGATTGATAGGTTTAACCAAGATCAAGTATACCTTGAATACATCATTGCACCCTTTTTACAGCAATCCAATGTGCTACACTTGGATTACTTTGAAATCTACTAATTAAACAATTAATAAAACTTAGACCGGATTTCGTCCATAACATTACATATATCAGGCTACCTACTACTTACTTACATGGCTTGGAATTCATCGCTTCCTCATCCTTTTCAGTTTTAGGAGCCTTTTCACTACAAGAAAAAAGGCTTTTAGCGACGGAAAAATCCGTCGCTAAATGCCAAAAATCCTTTGCAAAAACTTTTAGCGTCGGATATAATGTTGCTAAAAATCCCTCATATAAAAGCCTGTTACTAAAAGTTTATCAACGAAAATTTCAAATCCGTGTCTAATATTGCACTTTTTACAACAGAATTATTTATTAATTAGCGACGGAATATCCGTCGCTAAATATATTTTACGTATTTTACTTTATTTTTTATTTTATAAAATTAGAGACCAAATAAATGTCACTAAATAAAATTTTTGGCGATAGAATATTTCGTCGCTAAAAAATTGATAGTAGAAACACTTTTAGCGACGGAATTAATCCGTCGCCAAAAGTCAAAATTTTTATAATTTTTTTTTATTTTTCTATTACCCAGACCTGTAATAAAAATAATAATTCTCAACAACAACACAATAATCAATACACAAAGAAATATATACAATCAATTAAAAAAATAGTCATAATGTACAAGCCAAGGGGGACAAGTTGGGACCGGGCATGAGAAGGGGCTCATCAGGGGTTGCCGAGTCCCGAATCTGGATCCTGCTGATCCGGGGCTGGCTCGGCATGTCCAGCCATGGTACCTTGCTGATCCTGCTCCCTGATCATCCTCAACACCACCGTAGCAATGCGCTGGATCTCCTCGTCGTCCAATGGATGCCGAGGAGCCGGTGTCTGTGGAGGGGCAGCGGGGGGTGAGGACGCTCCTATCACGGCACGAGCAGTCGTGCTAGGCAGGCCGCGTATGCGGCCTTTCGGCCGATTGACGACCTCCGGCGTATCCAGCCATCGCTTCAACACCCCAGTACTCGCACCCGTACTAGTGGACGCTGATGGCTGTCCGGACTGCTGCTCGGACCCCCTAAGCTGTTCATACGAGGCCTGCAAAAATAGTGATTTAAAGATATGTTAGGGCATTAATTAACGCAACAGACATTGAGGATAGAAAGACAAAAAATTAACAACTTAAACAAATTGACTCACATCGATCCGCCGGGCAATATCTGAAATATAGTCGCCCGCCCGGTGCGCCTCGTCCTTGTCCTTCTTCCGCACGTGCGTCTGATTATACGTCAGAGCTATGACCTCATCATCCTCCAGATCCGGGTGCTCGACCGCATTCATGTGTCGGACGATGTCGTGTGGCACCGACCCCCCCGTGTGCGTCGGATCTCTGTTCTGTCTGTTCTCAGCCCCGCTCTTACTCTTGGCGTCCCAGCCTGGATCCGCAGCCCACCGATCTATCATCTCCCCCATACAGTCGGAGATATCCAATGTGGGGGATATCTCTTCATCTCCGTCATCGGGGCACCCTCGGGCAGCATCTTCTTCGCCCGGTCCCGTGCATCGTGGAGCCATCGGCGGTAATTCTTGCCGATGTAAGCAAAGAAGGCCTGCTGCCCCAGTGCCTGCTGATCAGGCGAGTCAAACGTGAACCCCTCCTGTAAGGCATTCAATAACACAAATTAACTACAGAAAACAAACTCTAATTAAACAAATACTATCGCTGAAAAAAATACTTCACCGTACCAGCCACTCCTCCCATAGGGACTCCCTCGCAGCGGCATCCCAGTCCTTCCAGTACAGGCGTGGCTCGAAGAATCGGCCCTTCACAAGAACGCCGATCTTCGTCCTCGCCTGATTCTCCAGGATCCTGCCAAAGAAGTAAATAAATTAATTAATACAGTTCAAATATAAATTAACACCCCAAAATTTTAAATATAAGGCATGATGTGATTTTTTAGTACTTACAGGCCCTCCTGGTGAGCGTAACTCTCTGTTTACGCTGGGGGTCGATGCGTACCCCGCGTGTCGGACCACGGCCTCGTCGAGATCCTACAAAACACAGACATTAATACAGTTCAAATATATTTTAAATATAAGGCTAGCAAAAATGTACTAAACACCGTTATCAACTATACCTGAGGTAGAACCCACGGAAGAAGGAGAATCAGCGCGCTGTGGGATGAATCTGCGTCGGGCTGGGGCGACGGCTAGGCCTGGGGCTGGGGCCCCATCTGCTGTACGCGATCACTCTGTGCCTCGTCATCAGTGGGCAATGACGAGGTGGGACCCACCGGGGAGGAAGCAGCTCGGCGTCCAACCCGACCACGATAATTTGGCAGAAATCATCATCGACACTATATATATATATATATATATATATATATATATATATATATATATATATATATATATATATAACGGAGGTGCAAAAACACATCAATATGAACCAAGTTCTAAAATGTTACTACATTTTTCCCGTGATGTTACAACATTACAAGTCAATCATTTTCAGTTTGAGAATCATCATCATCTTCATCACTTTCCTCATCGTCCTCTTCATCTTCTAATTCATCCTCTTCATCAGTAGACTCGGTCACATCATCTCCAACACTTTCCACGTCTTCCGCGTCATCATCTACGACTTCTTCTCCTACATGAAGTGTTGTTGGAAGAGGAAGATCGTCCTCCTCGTTGTTGACCTCAACAGGGAACAAGACAGGTGGTTGGTCGGCTTGAAAGGAGTCTAGCTCACTGTCATATGTCACGGGCAATTTCTTGGACTTGATAATTGTATACCAATGAGATTTGGGATTGGCGACGTCCTCCGCGTAAAAGACTTGTACAGCTTGACTAGCAAACACAAAGGGCTCGTCTGATGCAAGTCTTGACTTGACATTGACATCTACAATCCCTTGAGAGCTAACACGGATTCCTCTACTGCATGTGACATCGAACCACGTACACTTGAACATTACCAGGCAGTTTTGGGAACCCAGATATGTTAGCTCAACAATCTCATCTAGCTCTCCGTAAAAGTCCATGCAATTCTCGGCATAACAGTCGCCGTTGACCAAGACTCCACTGTTTTGGGTTTGTTTTGTTCGGTCATCATCTTTTACGTTAAACCTAAACCCGTTGATGATATAGCCTCCATGACAGGATGTTTGTTTGTTAGGGCCTTCAGCTAGTAATTTCAAGCAGGAGGCCACTGGTCTATCCATTGACTGAACCTATTGTAGATGACGGTAAAAATTAAGGATAAATCAGTATACTAATTGGCCACAGAACTGTATATAACACATAATATAATTTCGTTAAACAATCTTACACGCCTTTTGAACCACTGTACAAATTGTGATTTTCGATGAGATTCAAGTCCAGCGGGATCAGTGATTAAAGATTCCGCATCGAACTCACTGCAAACCAATATAGTTGCAATCTTAACACACACTTTCAATTATGTACAGCAATGTAAGTGAATTAAGACTTTAACTTACTCAACGAATGCCGAAACTTCATCGCAATTTAGAAGGGCATATATTGTTGCAGCACTGTACTCTTCATCTGTTAGCCATCGAGTATACGTTCGGCCGAACGGACTGCTTGAATATTGACAATTGCCCTTCCAAATTTGTGCTTGATCCGGGGTCATTTCGGCCTAGTTGATTTAACCTTGTATCAACATCAGGCCCGAAATATTGACTACAAAAGTTTACAAGTTCTTCCATTACGTAAGCCTCCGCAATTGAGCCCTCAACCCGAGCCTTATTGCGGACTTTTTTCTTTAAATGGAACATGAACCTAGAAGTTTAGCGAATCGAGTTAGGTGGAATATCAATGATAACAGGTGTCGCATTAAGTGTAAACGAACAACTGTAACAATTTAAAGATTACCTCTCGAAGGGATACATCCACCGATATTGCACGGGTCCACCCATCTTAGCTTCATATGCCAAGTGAACAGGCAGATGCTCCATTGAATCAAAGAACGAAGGTGGGAAGATTTTCTCCAGCTTGCAAATCGTCACCACAATGTTCTTCTCAAGCACTTCCATGTTACTCACCCGGATCGTAGAAGAACATATATCTCGAAAGAAATGAGATAATTCAGTCAAAGTCTCGCAAACAACCCGTGGCAACAGTCCCCGGAAGGCAATAGGAATGAATCTCTCCATGAATACGTGGCAGTCGTGACTCTTCATCCCTTGGAACTTGCATTCCGATACATTGCAACAACGAGATATGTTGGACGCAAACCCATCCGAAAGCTTCAAATTCTTAACCCACTGACAGACCTTCTCCACTTGTTTCTTGTCTAGACAGTAAGGTGCTTTCGGAAGTATTGTCCTCCCACTGACTGTCCGAGGATGCAATTCACGGCGTACACCCAACTGTTGTAGATCCCTTCTCGCTTTAAGGTGATCTTTCGATTTGCCCTTGACATTCATCACTGTGTTGAACACATTATCAAAAACGTTCTTCTCAATATGCATCACATCCATGTTGTTTCGGATAACGAGCGTCCTCCAGTAGGCTAACTCCCAGAAGATACAAAATTTTCTCCAGTTGTGCTCTTTCCCGTACCCTGAATCTTCTGATCTGGCACACCCTTGCCGTGTGGTATGTCAGTATCAAGTGCCTCCAGGTGTGAGAGCACTTCTTCACCAGATGGGTAGTCCAGTGTGACAACCTCACGCTCGATTGTCCCGTCAAATTTATCCTTCTGCCTACGAAACTGATGGCCCGGTGGCAAAAGCTTACGGTGACATCCGAACCACGAGGGCTTTCCGCCGTGCTTTAACGTATGACCGGGGTTCACGCCCATACAAGCAGGGCATGCTAGCTTCCCATGTGTGCTCCAGCCACACGTCATTCCCAATGCGGGGAAATCATGTATAGTCCACATCAAAGCAGCCCTCATCTGAAAATTCTGTTTAAGGGATGCATCATATGTTTCGACTCCATGATTCCATAACTGTTTTAACTCATCAATCAACGGCCTTAAATACACATCTATGTCCTTGCCGGGACTCTTCGGCCCCGGAATAAGCAACGACAAGAACATGTACGGCTTCTTCATGCACATGCCTGGTGGAAGGTTGTAAGGGACAATAATAACAGGCCAACAGGAGTAAGGCGTGGTAGACTGACCGAAAGGGTTGAACCCATCGGTTGCCAGACCAAGTCTAACATTTCGAACTTCCTGAGCAAAGACTGGATGCCTGCGGTCAAACTCCTTCCACGCCTCTCCATCAGCTGGGTGTGTCAGCACATCGGCATCGTTGCTACGAGTCTCACGGTGAGCCCTCATATGTTCAGCCATATTGGAGGAGTAGTACATTCTCTGAAGCCGTGGTGTGACCAAAAAATATCGCAATATCTTCCATGCAATGTTTTTCTTCTTCCCTTTGTCCGGTTTGTACCTCGAATGATCACATACTGGACACCGTGACAAATCCTTATTCTCTTTCCAGAATAATACACAATCGTTATTGCACGCATCTATCCGCTCATAGCTCAACCCAAGTTTCCTCATCATCTTCTTCGCGTCATAGTACGACGGCGGTAGCTTTTCACTTTCGGGCATATTTCTTTGATTAAGGTAACAAACTCGTTAAAACCTTTCTCACTCAGCCCGTGGTCTGATTTTAACTGTAATAACCTACTAACCGCAGACAGCCGTGTGTGTTTCGGAGCTCCATCCCACAACGGCTCTTCCGCAGCTCTCAACAACTCATAAAACTGATGAGCCCCCTCGTTCGGCGGTTGGGAACTGTCGTCACTACCATCGTTAACCCAGTCAACATTAGCATGCCCAGCATCCATAATCATATCTCGATAATCATACTGTGCCTCCTCCCTAACTTCAGTTTGACTAGCCGGGTTGGACGACAATACTATCGTTTCCCCGTGCTGCGTCCACCTTGTGTATCCACCCATAAAACCGTACCGACGAAGATGCCATTTTACTTCAATTCTTTTTCTCCAATGCAACAACTCACATCTACCGCACGGACACCTTATCTTATCAAAGTCAACATGTGCAGGATGCGCGTAAGCGAAGTCGAGAAATTCGTCAACGCGATCCTCAAAATCGTCAGCATTCTTCCTTTTCATCCAACTTCGATCGACCGACATGACGACTGAATTATCGTACTGTATACCACCTTCAATTATGACCAATCATTAGGCAGGGTCGATGTAAATATGAATGCATGAATGTTACAACATGTCTATATATTTTCCCTCCATTCTTTAATAGGTAGTGGTCCTATCCCATTCAGAAAAGCACATGTTTATAAAACAGTGAATAACTCATGCTTAGTCCTATGTCTGTGAAAAATTCGGCAGCACCTCCCCGCATTTCTCCAAGTACACGACATCGATTAGGTGTTCTAACATTCATCTAACCTTGCCTTGTAAGGTTTGACGGATGTTAGAACACCAGATCTGTATGCACCAGGAGAAACACATGAGAACGTGTACCAAATATCCACGACATAGAACACAAAGCATGAGTTGAAACACTGTTTTATAAACAATTAGCTTTTTCAAATTGTCCAAACTGGACATCCAAAGGCTCATTACAAAGCATTACTTGTAATGAGTACCTTTGAACGGGAACTAAGGATTTTTATGCATGCATGCGTTCAGAAATTGATAATATATGCAAGAATCTTTCCAAATATCAAAATTGCAGAAAGATCGTTGCATATGTTACCAATTCCACTTTAAATAGAATTCGTTGGCAACGAGTTGAACCATCTCGTTGCCAATGGACTTCTCAAAACAACAACGAATATAAAGAATGCAGGGTTTATAAGCAACGAGTAATTGATGCTAATCTGGGCTAATTAGTGTTAATGAGGATTACCTTGGGCTAATTATAGCTAATTAAGGTTAATTAGGAGTAATTAGAGTTATTTTGAGCTAATAGTCAGTTTGTTTGTGCGCAGTCGTGTTAATTAGTCCTAATTAGGTTTAATTGGGTTATGTTAGGGCTAATTAGTGTTAATGAGGATTACCTTGGACTAATTATAGCTAATTAGGGTTGATTAGGACTAATTAGGGTTATTTTGAGCTAATTAGGGTTTAATTGTGCGGAGTAGTGTTGATTAGTCCTAATTAGGGCTAATTAGGCTTAATTGGGTTATTAGAATTAATTACGACTACTCAGGCGCGTAATCAGAGTTTAGCTAGGTTTTAGGGTTTAGGGTTTAATTAATCTAATCACAGGTCTACAAGATGCTTTGTAATTAGGGCTTAATTTGGACTGATTGGTATTAATTAGGATTTGGGGGTAATTACATCTCATTTAATTTTCACTGGGTTCTTAGGGTTAATAAGGTTAATTAAAACTAATTAGGCTCATTAGAGCTAATTAGGTTAATTGGGTTCATTAGGGTTAATCAGGACTAATTAGGGCTAATTATAGCCAGTGCTGGAGCCACGATAAGATTCTAAGGGGTGCTAAAAATGTCGCGTTAACCTAATTAACCTAAATTCAACAACCAACCATTCAACTAATTCACATATATCTCAATCCAATTGGGTCCCATCCTTCGTCAGCAATCTCAATTCTCAAATTCTCAATGCACAGTCAACAATCTCAATTCCCAATACCTCATAAAGAGTGTCGGTATGGTGTCCGACACTTCCGGACACTTCTGAAGACATTGATTTATTTTTTAAATGCCAGACGCCGTGTCTATCATCCCTTGAAGAGGTGATGGACACCTCTTCAAGAGGTGTCCACAAGTATAAAGCCAAAATATGACATTTTGGTGTCGGTGTCGATGGGACGCGGTGTCTGTGACCTACCGACTCCTCGACACCTCATCGACACATCCAAAAATGTGTCTGACACCTCTGAACACGTGTTTGACACCTCGGGACACGTGTTCGACACCTACTGACATGTGTCTGACACCTCCGAACACGCCCAAAGTCATTGATTTATTTTTAAATACCGGACACCATGTCGGTAACCCCTTGAAGAGGTGTCCACAAGTATAAAGCCAAAATGTGATATTTTTCGGTGTTGGTGTCGATCGGACGGGGTGTCCGTGACCTACCAACACCTCAACACCTCATCGACACCTCCGGACATGTGTCCGACACCTCTCAGCGGTGTTCAAAGGCATTGATTTATTTTTTAATTGCCGAACATCGTGTCGGACACCCATTGAAGAGGTGTTGGACACCCATTGAAGATGTGTCCACAAGTATAAAGCTAAAATATGTTGTTTCAGTGTCAGCGTCGATCAGACACAGTGTCCGTGTCTATGCTACCTAACGGGGATCTCAATCCAATTGGGTCCCATCCTTCGTCAATAATCTCAATTCTCAAATGCTCAATGCAATAAAAATTGAACATTCAATCCAATTGGGTCCCATCCTCCATCAACAATCTCAATATCTCAAATGCTCAATGCACAATTAACAATCTAAAATCATCAATTACATGACCTAAAATCATTAATTAATAATCTCATTTACTTCAAATGCACAGCTAATAACCTAAAATCATCAATTAACAACCTAAAATCATCGATCAATAATCACAATTCTCAAATGCACAATTAACTGCCTAAAATTATCAAACAAATGATCAATGTTCAAATGGAAAAAAATCGTTCAAAATGCACATATCCGATGCGCTTGAATTATTTCAATTTGGGGTTCGATTCGATTAGGACAATTAATTTAGGGTTCAATTAGAAGGTTCAGTTACTTCAGTTTAGGGTTCAATAGGGGGTTCCATTAGTTCAATTTAAGGTTCGGCTGAATTGGGGCATTCAATTTAGGGTTCAATTAAGGGGTTTAATTAGTTCAATTTAGGGTTGGATTGGATTAGGGCATTCAATTTAGGGTTCAATTAGGGGTTTAATTTAGGGTTCGAGCCCCAGATTAGGGCATTCAATTTAGGGTTTAATTAGGGTTCAACTACTTCAATTTGGGGTTCAATTAGTTCAATTTAGGAGTCGGTTGAATTGGGACATTCACTTTAGGGTTCAATTAGGAGGTTCAATAAGTTCAATTTAGGGTTCGGTTGGATTAGGGCATTCAATTTAGGGTTCAATTAGGGGTTTAATTAGTTAAATTTAGGGTTCAATTCAATTAAGGCATTCAATTTAGGGTTCAATTAGGGAGTTCAATTACTTCAATTTAGGGTTCAATTAGGGGGTTCTATTAGTTCAATTTAAGGTTTGGTTGAATTTGAGCATTCAATTTAGGGTTCAATTAAGGAGTTCAATTTAGGGTCCGATTGGATTAGGGCATCAATTTAGGGTTAAAAATACACACTATTTCATAAAATTGTAAACTTTTACTAAAAATTCTAACGTAATCCAAAGTATCTTATTAACAAATTCTCACGGAACAACTTAGCTGATCACTAGACTCGTTTCAATCACTCAACCATGTAAAACCAATCGTTTACACAGTAAGAACCCAGAAAAGAAGAGCCAAAACTATGAACCTTATTATTTGCTACGAACCATGAATTGTGAAGACACACAGCTTGGCTTTGGGATGTAGACACAGTCTCCCACATGCAGCATATGTATTAAGATTAGTCAATTGCACAAGTTTTAAGCTTAATCCAAGAACTTACTTTATTCTATCTTAGCTTACAAAAAATTATACAACGAATGTTTACCCAAGTAAAATTCCAAGAACATAGAGGTTCTCAAAACCCTATGAGATCAGGTGGGCTGTGGGTCGAGCTAAGCTAGGCTAGGGACCATGAACGGGCTAACAAGATCCTATATATCAAAGTAATTAACCAACATTCAAATCTTCAAGTAGAGCAAGCACAAACAGAAACTCACATACATTAAAGCATGTATAAGCTGAAGTTGGTAGGGAGTGAGATTAAGCAGAAGCCCTCAACTTGGGCTTCTTGCCATTGTTCCTCTGGACACAAATCTAGGTTAAGCCAAAAAGAACCTCAAATTGCTAAACAAGCAGACACATTGTTGCATTGCATAGATACAGTTACAAGTAAATTCGTGAAAAGGGTGCAAATGGATATGAAAAACCGATGCAAAACCTACCTGAAAATCAAGAGACCGCAAGAGAGATCGGCGACAGTGGCGGCGGTGGTTCTTCGATTTTAAAGATCAGCGGCAGTGGCGGTGAAGGTGGTAGTGGCCGATTATATTCCATCTGGGGGTGGGTTGCCGGGGATGGCGACGTAGGTGGCGCCGAAGGAAATATCGCTGATGAGAGTTAATAGAGAGAGAGAGAGAGAGATGGAAGAAAGAAAAAGCAGAAGGGGATCTGTGTTTTTAAGACCTTTACCGACGGAACACACCCGTCGATAAAAGTCCGTCGAAAAAACTCTGCTTTCACCGACGGGTATTTTTACCGACGGAATAATTCTGTTTTTTTCTATGTTTTTGAAAATCATCGAAAATTAAAAAAATCTATAAAATATTTATTGACGGTACTTTTCGTTGGTAAAGCACCGTCGATGAAAATCCATCGCTAAAACGTTTTAACGATAGAGTGTTCCGTCGATAAATATTTTTACCGACAGATTTTCATCGACGGTTTGTTTCGTAGTTGAAATGATTTTTAGCATTTCAGCGACGGAATTTTTTCCGTCACTAAAAGTCTGTCGTTAAATCCTTCCTTTCTTGTAGTGTTTGCCTGGTCAATTCTATGTCTTTATGGACAGGACAATCAAATGAAGTGGCAATAACATCTTAAACCTTTTAAGAACATTTTTCAAACATGGTTTTTGAGAAAGATTCAGCTTCTTTAACTTTTTATCTCATGCTATTTTAAGTCTCACCCATGTCTTTTATCTTAAATTGAGATTTAAAATCTTTAACTTCTACATTTTTTTATCAAAATTATTGTCGGACAACAATATATCATCAAACCTAAAGGAAAAGTATAATAGAAAGCTCCCACTAATTCAAGTATATATGCAATGGTCAAAATTATCAGCAGAAAACCCATATTGTATATGGCCTTGGAAAAAGAATAATACCATTAGTGAGAGGTACTTCGAAAAACTTTTATCTAAATTATTTCTAGCTAACAGTAAATCATCAACATAAAGGGAAAGTCGCTACAAGAAACTGTACTTTTAGCGACTGGATATTCCATCGTTTAAAAGTCCATTGCGATTATGCCCGTCATTAAAAGTTTGGCAACAGAATTTGAAAATCTGTCGCCAAAAAAACTAACTTTAGCGGCAGGACGATAAATTCATTAGCGATGGAAATTCAGCCGCTAAAGATAATTTTTGCATTTTATTTTAAATAATAATTTCAAAAAATATTTAGCTACAGAATATACCGTACAAAATCCACGTCGCTAAAAATTCGTGGGAAAATCTAACTGACATTTAATGATAGGGATTCGTCGCAAAAAGTAGTCGTCGCAAAAAGTAGTTGTCGCTAAGACTGGGATCTGGATCTAGATCTTGTTGATCGTCAGTATTATCATCCAGCTCCGGCTCGGGATGTCCAGTAGCAGGGCCCTGTCGACCCTGTTCCCCTGCGCTGATCATCTGGAACACCTCCTTCGCAATGCGTGTAAAAGTCACTCCACAGGTGGTGTTTGCGTCTGTGGAGGGGCAGCAGGGTGTGTGGACGCTCCGATCACGGCACATGCAGTCATGCTGGGCAGGCCATGTATACGCCCTTTCGGTGTATTGACGACCCCCAGCGCATCTAGCCACCACTTTAATCCCCTAATAACTCATACCCGTACTCGTGGACGTTGTTGGCAGATTGCTGCCCCGATTTCCTGATCTGTTCATACGAGGCCCGCAAAACAGTAATTCACATTAAGGCAATAGACATCGAATATATAGCCAAAAATTAATTTTGAACTTACATCGATCTGCCAAAAAATATCTGAAATAAAGTCCCCCGCCCGATGTGTATCATCCTTATCCATCTTCCTCACGTGTGTCTAAGTGTACGTTAGAGCACAGACCTCATCCAGTTCCAGGTTCGGGTGCTCAATCGTATTCTTATGTCGGACGATGTCGTGAGGCACGGAACCCCCAATGTGCATAGGATCTTTCTCATGTTTGTTCTCCTTCTCGCTCTTGCTCCTTGCCCCCCAAGCTGAATCAATGATCCACTGCCCCCATAAAGATGGTAAGATCTAATAAGGATGATATCCCTTTCGTTCCTCCATCAAGGTACCCTCGAGAAACATCTTCCTCGCGCGCTTCCGTACGCCGTGTAGCCATTGGTGGTATTTTTTGCCGATATAGATAAAAAAAAATGCCTGCCACCCCAACGCTTGCTGCTCAGACGACTCAAAGCTGAACCCTTCTTGCAAGGCATTCAATTGCATAATTAGTATGATTAATTTAAATATTAAGTACTAGTTAAACAAATAATAACTGACAAAAGCTAAAACTATACCAGCCACTCCTTCCATAATGCCTCCCTCGTCGTGGCTCAAAGAATCGGCCCTTCACAAGGAAGCCAATCTTCGTCTTCGTCGGACACTGCAGGATCCTGATAAAGGAATACATTAATAGCATTAAATACGTGAACCGTAATAACTATGGGCATTAAATTGATAACTACTGCATTATGTGATGTTTTACTTATTATCCCTCCTTAGTATGAGTAACTCTCTGTCTAAGTTGGGGATCGATACGCACCCCACGTGTCGGGGCACAGTCATGACGAGATCCTACAAAACACCAAGGTTAATACAGTTCAAATATAATTTAAATATAAGTCCAACGTTACGACTAAATGCTATTATCAAATATACCTTAGGTCGAACCCACAGAAGAAAAGGAACTAGCATGCGGGTGGGAGGACTCGGCGTGGGGATGGGGTGGCAACAGCGAATGGGGCTGGGCTGGGGCCCCCCTACTGGATGCTTACATTATGTGCCTCGTCATTAGTAGGCAATGATGAGCTAGGAGCCACCGGGGTAGACACAGCTTGGCATCCACCACGACCACGAATGGCGCATAATCTATCCATAACTGACTTTGTATAAAAGAAGTCCAAAGAAACTAACACATTGAAATGACAACACAAAACGGCTATCACGTCTCTCGGTTATACTAAAACGGCATAAACACCATATGAACCGAGTATACGAGTAAGTTAACATATAGTTAGTTATAGAAACACTATATGAATCGAGTACACGAGTAAGTTAACGTATTATTACAGAGTAATCAAGCACACATTACATTGAGAAGATAGCTTTGTTATGTCGTATTATTAAGTGAAATATTCAAGTTACATATTACAATGCATGTGACAAAATTACAAGTCAATCATCATCTTTATGTTAAGAATCGTCATCGTCTTCATCGTCAGACTCGTCATCCTTTTCTTCCTGGGACTCATTGTCCTCTTCATCATATAATTCATCCTTTTTGTCAGTAGACTCAGCCTCTTCATCTTTAACACTTTCTACTTCTTCTGCGCCATTATCTACAACTTTTTCTCTAGCATCATGTGTTGGTTGAAGAGGAAATCGTCCTCCTCGTTATTCACCTCAACAGGTACCAAGATAGGTGCTTAGTCAGCTTGAAAGGTGTCTACCCCACTGTCATATATGACGGGCAATTTCTTGGACTTGATAACAGTATACCAATGAGATTTAGGATTTGTGACATCTTCCGCGTAGAACACTTATGCAGATTGACTAGCAAATACAAAAGTTTCCTCTGACGCAAGTCTTGACTTAACATTGACATCTACAAGGTTCCTCTGACGCAAGTCTTGACTTAACATTGATATCTACAATCCCTTGAGTGCTACTATGGATTCCTCTACTGCATGTGATATTAAAACCAGATACACTTGAACAATACCTAGCGGTTTTGGCTATCCAGATATGTTAGCTTTGCAATCTCATCTTACTCTCCATAAAAGTGCAATTCTCATCATAATAGTCGTTATTGACCAAGACTCCACTGTTCTGGGTTTGTTTTGTTTGGTCATCAATTATTGTGTTAAACCTAAATCCGTTGATTATATAGCCTCCATAACAGGATGCTTGTTTACTAGGGCCCTGAACTAGTACATTCAAGTAGAAGCCTACTAGTTTGTCGACCGATTGAACCTATTATATAAGACATGTGAAAATTAAAGATAAATTAGCATACTAATAAATCACATATCTACATATAGCTCACATTATATATAGTTTAGTTAAAGACTTATACATCTTCTGTACCAATCAACAAATTGCGACTTTCGATATGATTCAAGTCTAGGGGCATCAATTATTAGAGATTCTGCATCGAACTCACTGCAAATCAATATAGTTAACCCGTTGATCACACATTTTCAAGCGTTTACAATAAATATTTAAAAACAGTAACTTACTCAATGAATGCTGAAACTTTAACACAATTTGGAAGAGCATATATTTTTGTAGCACTATCTCTTTATCCGTTAGCCACCGACTATAGGTTCGTCCTTACGGACTACCTGACTGCTTGAATATTGATGATTGCCTTTCAAAATTTGTGCTGGCTCTGGGCTCATATCGATCTAGTTGATTTAATCTGATATCAACCTTAGGCCCAAAAAATTGGCTACAAAAATTAACAAGCCCTTCCATTACATAAGCCTCAGCAATTGAAACTTTAACATAAACTTTATTACGGACTTTTTTCTTCAGATAGAACATGAACTTAGAAGTTTAATAAACAGAGTTAAGTGGAATAGCGGTGATAACAGGATTTGCATTATGTGAACGAACAAAATAGAATTAAAGGATTACCTCTCGAATGGATATATCCATCGATATTGCATATGTCCACCCATCTTAACTTTATACGCCAAGTGAATAAGAAAATACTCGAATCAAAGAATAACGGTGGGAAGATTTTCTCTAGCTTGCAAATCGTCACTATAATGTTCTTCTAAAGCACCTCTATATTGCTTACTCATATTCTAGAAGAACACATATCTTGAAAAAAATAAAATAATTTAGTCAAAATCTTGCATACAACCATTAGCAACAGTCCTAGAAAGGCAATAGGAATGAATCTTTTTATAAGAATGTGGCAATCGTGATTTTTTATCCCTTAAAACTTGTATTCTAATACATTGCAACAATGAGATATGTTAGACGCATACCCATTTGGAAGCTTCAAATACATAACACACTGACATACCTTCTCCACTTATTTCTTATATAGACAGTAAGGTACTTTCGTAGGTATCGTCTTCTCGCTAACTGTCTGAGGATGCAATTCACGCCCTACACCCAACTGTTGTAGATCCTTTATCATTTTAAGGTAATATTTTAATTTTCCCTTGATATTCATCATTGTGTTGAACACCTTATCAAAAACATTCTTCTTAATGTGCATCACATCCATGTTATTTCGAATATCGAGTGTGATCCAGTAGTCTAACTCCCAGAAAGTTCATTGTTTCTTCTAGTTGTGCTCTTTTCCGTATCCCAGAATCTTTTGATCCGGCATACCCTTGCAGGTTAGTATGTCAGTATCAAGTGCCTTCAGGTGTAAGAGCACTTCTTCACCAAATGGACAGTCCAATGTGACAACCTCACGCTCTAATGTCTGGTCAAATTTATCCGTCTGCCTACGAAACTGATGCTCTGGTTGCAAAAGCTTTCGATTACATTTAAACCACGAGCGCTTTTATGCCGTGCTTTAACGTATCATCGGGGTTTACGCCATACAAGAAGGGCATGCTAACTTTCCATGTGAGCTCCAGCCGCACGTCATTCCCAATGCGGGAAAATCGTGTGTAGTCATATCAAAGCAGCCCTTATCTGAAAGTTCTATTTAAGGGATACATCATAAGTTTTGACTGCATGATCTTATAACTATTTGAGCTCACCAATCAACGGCTTTAAACGCACATCTATGCCATTACCTGGACTCTTTGGCCCCGAAATAAATAACTACAAAAACATGTACGGTTTCTTCATACACATGCCTAGTGGAAGGTTGTACGGGACAATAATAACAGGCCATGTAAAGTAAGGCATGCTAGA